>CM067360.1:72239109-72295945 GCA_034401795.1 Chaetoderma sp. LZ-2023a | reverse complement strand
ACATTACTAATAATATTTGTCTGACCTGTAGTTTCAAAGGTTTTTGGTATACTGGAACTAAACTTGGTGTATGGATGCATTATACGCTGAATGTGTGTTGCGTATGAAAAGTTGTGACCTACTTTTCACGGTTCACTGAACATGGTTTTTGACCTACTTTTCATGGCTCACTAAACATCACAGAGAATTTTTGTCTGGGCCATAGTTTGTACAGTGACCCTACTGAGTATGCCTTCGGGGAACATATATCAGTTTACTGATATGCCTTGTTATTTCAGGCCTTGGATCTCTTGACTCCTCCAGTTGCTCAGAACGCAGCCAGTCGATGTAAGACTCATGTTAGAAGAGGGACAGCTTTCTGCCAGCTTGAACTTTATGTTGAAGGTAAGATAACATGTTTTGTCAGTAAATATAAAGCCAGGTTTATGACATCATTACATAGATCTGTTAAGCGTGCAGCGAAGTGACATCAAGAAAACAGGACCCTGTTCATTCAGATCAAGACTGGACCTGAAGAAGTTGAAGAATTTGTCGGAGGACAAGACACAGTGGTCAAATGCAAAGGACTGATTGCAACTGTAGGATGTTTCTACTACTACAGTCGTAGAATACAGTGATCGTATATAAGATAAACATCAGCTTTTATAATCACACGTTGGAAAGTAGTCCAATCAAGCATTCTTTAGCGATTACCATCCATCACAGACATTTCTAAGTGGATTGACATAGCCATATCATATTCAAATATCCAGAAGAGGCTGGGTTAAGGCCGTACCAATTTAATCTTTTGTTTTGCGAAAATTCCCACCAAAAATGCAATATCGGAGATGAGGGAACAATAAAAATAATGCACAATTTCAAACTCAGAAGATTTAAGCTATATTACAGTATTAATCCTTTCATCAGGTTAATTGTCAAGATTGATGAAGAAAATCCAAAACATTTTCTCAGTGAGTGTCCATTTGTAGGTCAAGAGAAGGATATTTTTGAAAATTTACCACTGGAATCAGGCTTATTAAACGAGTGACCCATTTCAGCGGTAAATTTTCAAAAATATTATTCTCTTGGCCTGTAAACAGACTTTTGTCATGCCCATTGCAAGGCCATTTTGACTGGCTTGACTGTTAAAGGGTTAACAAAGCTACAGAGAACACAGTGTTATAGAAAATTCTGGATTTTGCTGGCAAAAATATTGTTGGATGGAAAAAATGAAGAGAATTATTTTTGTCAAGCCCCGTGCGAAGCCTAGGATGGTTCGGCATAGCGATCCAAGCGGCGTGCAGCATGCAGATAACTGTTAAAGTTTTTCACTGGACATTTAATTCATCAAGGGCTTATCTGATCTCGATAAAACTTTAGAGATTTGTTCTATACTATTATTGCATCCAGTCGACATCATAATTAAAACAATTTTCAAAATTTTTCCCATATTTTTAGGGGGTTTGGACCTATTTTGCAGCAAGAATGAAAGTTTTTCACTGGACGTTTAATTCATCCATGGCTTATCCGATCTTCATAAAACTTTAGAGATTTGTTCTATACTATCATTGCATCCAGTCTACATCATAATTAAAATAATTTTCAAATTTTTCCGTTAGTTTTACGAGCTGCACCTTTATAAATACTACTACAAGTCTGCTACTACTGCTACTACTGTTACCATTACTACGGCTGCTGCTGCTACTACTGTTACCATTACTACGGCTGCTGCTGCTACTACTGTTACCATTACTACGGCTGCTGCTGCTACTACTGTTACCATTACTACGGCTGCTGCTGCTACTACTGTTACCATTACTACGGCTGCTGCTGCTACTACTGTTACCATTACTACGGCTGCTGCTGCTACTACTGTTACCATTACTACGGCTGCTGCTGCTACTACTGTTACCATTACTACGGCTGCTGCTGCTACTACTGTTACCATTACTACGGCTGCTGCTGCTACTACTGTTACCATTACTACGGCTGCTGCTGCTGCTACTGTTACCATTACTACGGCTGCTGCTGCTACTACTGTTACCATTACTATGGCTGCTGCTGCTGCTACTACTGTTACCATTACCACGGCTGCTGCTGCTATTACTGTTACCATTACTACGGCTGCTGCTGCTACTACTGTTACAAATTACTACGGCTGCTGCTGCTACTACTGTTACCATTACTACGGCTGCTGCTGCTAGTACTGCTGCTGCTGCTGCAGTAGCAGCTGTGTTACTATTGCTATTACCACTGCTGCTGTTGATGCTACTACTAATGTAACTGCTGCCAATAGTATTATTACTACTACTACTACTACTACTACTACTACTACTACTAGTGATGCTGCTGCTGTTGTTGCTATTGCTGCTGCCATCGCCCCAAATCTTCCAATACTGATGTTTGAGTTAAGAGATGCATTCTGATGGTACCTCTTGTAAGTAATACTGATGTTTGGGTTAAGAGATGCATTCTGATTGTACCTCTTGTAAGTAATACTGATGTTTGAGTTAAGAGATGCATTCTGATTGTACCTCTTGTAAGTAATACTGATGTTTGAGTTAAGAGATGCATGCTAATTGTACCTCTTATAAGTAATACTGATGTTAGAGTTAAGAGATGCATGCTGATTGTACCTCGTGTAAGTAAAACTGATGTTTGAGTTAAGAGATGCAGGCTGATTGTACCTCGTGTAAGTAATACTGATGTTTGAGTTAAGAGATGCAGGCTGATTGTACCTCGTGTAAGTAATACTGATGTTTGAGTTAAGAGATGCAGGCTGATTGTACCGCTTGTAAGTAATAGTTATGTTTGAATTAAGAGATGCAATGCTGCTTGTACTTCTTGTAAGTAATACTGATGTTTGAGGTAAGTGATTCAGGCTGATTGTACCTCTTGTAAGTAATACTGTTGTTTGAGGTAAGTGATGCAGGCTGATTGTACCTCTTGTAAGTAATACTGATGTTTGAGATAAGTGATTCAGGCTGATTGTACCTCTTTTAAGTAATACTGATGTTTGAGGTAAGTGATTCAGGCTGATTGTACCTCTTGTAAGTAATACTGATGTTTGAGGTAAGTGATTCAGGCTGATTGTACCTCTTGTAAGTAATACTGACATTTGAGGTAAGTGATGCAGGCTGATTGTACCTCTTGTAAGTAATACTGATGTTTGAGGTAAGTGATGCAGGCTGATTGTGCCTCTTGTAAGTAATACTGATGTTTGAGGTAAGTGATTCAGGTTGATTGTACCTCTTGTAAGTAATACTGATGTTCTTGTTTTTCTGTAGGATTACAAGACTATGAGGCGGCTTTAAAGCTGGATCCAGGAAATGATCAATTGCGTGCCGATGCAGATAAGATGCGAGCTGTTATTCAGAGTGGTGAAAGCTAGTACTGAATACCTATCCACAATTGTCCTTCCAGAACGTAACTTGTCCAATCTTTTAACACTTTAATAGTCATATTTGGTCGAGAAAATCTAAATACTTCCCTTTTGAATGTCCATTTGCAGCCAAGAGAAGACTATTTTTGAAAATTTATCAATGGAATTACTGGCTTGGTTCCAGTCATTCCTGCGATAAATTGTCAAAAATAATTATCTCTTGCCCTGCCACTATCCATTTCGCTAAACGACTTCAGCAACTGGTTTTGGCCAACATGATCAATAAAGGGTTGATGGTCAAGATTGGTCAAGAAAATTGTTTAATTAGTGAATGTCACTTAACAAGATATGGACATTTACCACTCGAATGACCTGCTGGGTTAATATTGAAAAATGGCCTTCTTTTGGTCTGCGTTTCTCAGGACTACTGCAGAAGCTATTTTTGGCCAGGATAACTATTGATACATAACTAATGTTATGTAGTAATCAGCAAACCTCCAGGGATTATCTAGTATGCAATTTATGATAGTGATTTACCTGTTTTATAAGCATGTGTATGCCTATGACTGCACCGTATGTTGAATGAGAAGGGGGGGGGGGGGGCGGGAGGGGGTTGCGAAGTTAACGCTTTAACACTCATATGAGCCAAAAAAAGCATCTGCAGTGATCTTGAGAAATGTCCATTTGCAGATCAAGAGAAGACTATTTTTGAAAATTTGGAAATCTTCAAAAATAGTCTTCCCGTGGTCTGCAAATGGACATTTTCTATGAGAAAATCGAAATTTTTTTTATAAATTTGGGGGTTAAGAGGTTAATAGATACAATATAATTATATGTTGTTCAATAAAACATCTGTTTTATTCTTCCTAAGCTCTTGTGATGGTCATTTGACAGCTAACAAATCAGGAATTAGCAGACATTAAAACTATATACAACGTACATGTATATCCATGTATCCATGCATTGATAAAATGTGCTAAAACAAGTGAAGACAGCGCCTCGAGGCATTTGAAATGTTACTTATATCAATTAACCTTTCAATGGTCAAGTCTTCAAGAAAATTAAGAGTGCTTTACATCTGGAATTTACAAATAAATCTTTATGTTGGCCTGCAAAGGGATACTTCTCAAGACCACTGCAGAGGCAGTTTTGTGTGGGATTGTTAGCGATTGGGAAAATCAAAATTTTCGCTTACTCGGGCCACGAGATGGCTATTTTTGAAAATTTATCACTGGAATGACTAGCTCGGTAAATGAGCCAGTCATTCCAGTGGTAAATTTTAAAAATTAACCTCTTGGCCTGTAAATGGATGTTCCTTAAGACCACTGCAGAGGCTGTTTTGGCCGGCTTTCCCATTTAATGGATAAGTTGGCTCAAAAGGAATCTTAATATCAACAAAAGGCCACAATGACATGCTCAAATATGCTGCGGAGAATTCAGCTTCTTCCCATAAATTATTAGAAGTCTTCTTGGCAATCGATAGGCCTGAAATTCACAAGACACAATGAAATTAAGATCTGAAGCAACTTTCTTCAAGAGAATCTGATTGTTTGACCTGTCTATATATGGGCCTCCATTGATGACTTACTTTTCACAAAAAAACATCGTCGGGGTTTGATTCGAAATATTGAATGTTATCAAGGAGTTATGGAGACTAGTTTGTTCAAAGGAAGTTGATTCATGACGAAACATAGCTGCCCTTCATGGGAACATTGGCTCTGGTACTAGGGAAATGTACATTATTTTGTGGGTCAGTCAGCCCATCCCTCTGTCCATCTATCCCTTTGTCTCTGAATTTGTGTCCGTCCATCCGTGCAAATTTTGGGCTTTTGTTCAAAAACTGTATTTTTTCTTGGTGTATTGTGACGAAACTTCATGGGAACATTGGTTATGTTTCTAGGGAAATGTACATTATTTTGTGGGTCAGTCAGCTCATTCTTCCATCCATCCATACCTTTGTTTCTGAATTTGTGTCTGTCCGTCTGTGCAAATTTTGGGTTTTCGTTCAATAACTTTATTTTTGCTTGGAGTATTGTGACGAAACTTCATGGGAATGTTGGCTATAGTACTAGGGAGATGTACATTATTTTGTGGGTCAGTCAGCCTGTCCATCTATGCATTTGTCTCTGAATTTCTGTCCATCCGTGTAAGTTTTGGATTTTTCGTTCGATAACTAGTGGGATTATATCATCCCACGAACATGGCTGCCGTTGGGGGGGGGGGATTATTTGATTTATATCATCTAGTTATTTTTGTTGGTCAAACGGAGCTGATTGATTGATTGATTGATTGAGTTGGTCACTTGCGCTGTTTCTTGGAATACATTTAAAGATCTCTGACCCTGCTTTGCCAATGGAACTTTACAATTCATCCAGCCATCATATGACGTCATAATGAACTATGTAACGTGTATGATGATGTCATAATCATTTTGTCAAGAATGACTCGATTTAGTCCGTTTTAAACGCTTAACAGGCAGCAACAGCACCCAGTCAGATTAGTTTCAAAATATTCAATGGCTTACCTGTATAGTTTTCTTGAAATTGATAGTCGGGAGTTCAGAGATTGATTGATCCCAACACGAGCGAGGTGTGGGTGGAGCTTAGCTACAGATGGGCAGGGAATAGCTAAAACTGGAAAGGCCTATTGACATTTAACTCAAGAAAACTTCTTGTATTGCATGTTTTATCATGAGAACCTGATTGGTTCATTTGACTACTGGCTATCTTTTACGACATAGTCTTCACAAAGCTTGGCAAATATGATTAAGGGCCCTTTAGAGCTCCTTAACCCATACCACTCTGATGTCAATATTCTATCTTTTACCCCGTCAATAGCAAAGAAACTGGTGTACATTTTTCAACAATTTTGGTGGACGATGTTGCTGTCTTCGACTGCACCATCTTACACCAAATTTGTTGAAAAATGTAGACTAGTTCATCTTTTAATTTAATTTGAATATTTAAAATTCTGACACGACTGCCAATATATATGCTTGGTGGCTTGTTGATTAGGAATTTTGATACTGTTCATTCTGATTAGTCAATAATGTCAGTGACATTCATAAATTCTTTTGTTTCTCACCAAAAAGTGTGCTTTTTTACCTGGATTCCTTCATTTCCTAAATGGTTTTTGGTTTGTCAAAATTTGCATAATTTATACAGAAATGTTAGTATTTCCAGCCCAAATCTTTCGTGTTCCTGGTTCAAGTACGGGTGTTGTGTGGGGGGCGATACAGGTCCTTTGTCTCTCTTGTTCTACAAAAGTGATATCGCAGTATCAACTCAATCATTTTGCTATGAGTAACAGTATGATATTGGTATATACTGATATATATGAAGCCATTTACATATATATACCATCACCAATTAATGCTCAACTCGGCTTAAGAACAAATTTTCACAATGTTCATTTGCGAATAATTTTCTTTAGCTTAGCACTAAACTCACTGGATCACTCTAATGGAGCCAATAAGTTGAGTTTTTGAAATTATTATTCTCGTGGTCTGCAAATAGGAATATTCTAAAAAATAAAATGCAATGTTACCGAGATACTTCTTGTCATGGTGGTGTACTGCTGGCCTGAAATGCTGTTTGCAGTGGTCATGTGAAATGTCCATTTACAGTCAAGGAGATGGCCAATTGAAAATTACCACTTGAATGCCAGACTTGTTATCCGAACCCGTCATGCCAGTGATGCATTTTAAAAAATAGTCCAGTTTACCTGCAAATGTACATTCACTAAGCAAAAATGTAGATTTTCATGAACAATCATTAAGATAATAATGATAGGAGTCACATGAAACAGCTTCC
The DNA here is from genome assembly GCA_034401795.1 of Chaetoderma sp. LZ-2023a. NCBI lineage: Eukaryota > Metazoa > Mollusca > Caudofoveata > Chaetodermatida > Chaetodermatidae > Chaetoderma > Chaetoderma sp. LZ-2023a. Next base: position 72,288,772 of record CM067360.1, on the reverse strand, counting down.
AGTCAAATTGGTTTCAAAATATTCAAGAGCTTAGATATATGATTGCCTTTAAATTGAGGTACTGGTATTCATGTTTGAAACATTTAAAAGGTAGTGAATTTACAATTATCTGTCTGAAAGTGAGTAACATATCAACATTATTGTCCGTCCAATTTCATTCCATTTATTATTCTATAAATAATTTATTTTTTGTATTATTTAAATAAAATCTTTACTACTTCATTCATTGCTGAATTTACTGTGATTAATTTCCCCCATGGCACACATTATTTAAAGTCATTCAGTGTAGATTAGCAATTCCCTTGCTAGACAAGGTAAAATATATGTTTGCTAAAAGCTGAATAAACGTGTTAAAATATTCAGGGCTAATCAATATCTATTATCTTGCATATACAGCTTAGCATTAATGATTTTAACAAAACCTTTCAGCTTTATCCCGGAGATGCTACAGTACAACCCATAAATAAGTTAACAAAGCCATATGAGTACAATTTTGAACACGATGTAAGGAATGTTCTGTTGGATATTTTGAACATAGTTGGATTAAAAGACATTTCTGCTTTAGGATATTGCTGAAGCAGCAATGTCCTCCAATCCAACGGTGTTCAAAATATTCAAGTGCGTTATATTTATCCCCAGGTTTTGAAAAAACAGTGATATTGAAATTGTCTCCGTGTGTCTGTTTTGGTATGTGTCTTACCAATATAATTGCGCTTTGCCTGACTACATTTAGATTTGGCTCCGCTCGCTGGTTGTCAAGGGCTGGGTCAAAAGGTCAAATATCCTAAAGCCTGTCAGTCACACTATCTCCTCCCAAACAGTTATGTGTTGTTCAACCAAATTTGGTATATGGATTGCCCATATAATTGTGTATTGTGGAAAATCTGTACAATGGCAGTGCAGATTCAACATGATGGCAGAGTGGTAATAGCATGATGCAGTGTAAAATCAGGACGCTAACATCTGGGAGCGTTCTCCTTATAGTTCTAAAAGCTGTCTGCTTTCTATGTATAATTATTTTGTCAAACTCATAATGACGCAGAGGATTTTGGGATAGCAATCCAAATGATGTCCGGCGTCCACCAAGTATTTGAGGAATGTTAAAACTTTTCACTGGAATTTAATTCATCAAGGACTTATCCGATATCATTAAATCTGTACAGATTTTGTTCTATACCATCAGTACATCCTGCCTGTATCACAACGATTATGATTTTCAAATATTTCCGTCCAAATGCTGTGTGGTATGGACCAAGAATTAGATAAACGTTAAATGGGTATGTAATTTAGCAAGGGCTTATCTAATCCCGAGAAACCTTTACAGATTTGTCCTATGTGACCATTGCATCCAGTGTCCCACATAATGAAAATGATTTTCAAATCTTTTCCATACTTTTGCGTGGTTTGAACTTTTGTACTACGAATTAGAAGAATGTTTGTTTTTCATTGACTCATTAATTCACCTGGGGTGTATCCAAATTCTAATAAAACTTTATAGATTTGTTCTAAATCATAAATGTATATACTTTGTATCAAGATTAAAATGATTTTTAGCTCGAATTTATGTAGTAAAATAATCTTCTGCGATACCCTGCGCATCATCCGGCGGCGGTGATGGGACAGCGGCGTCTTCGTCGTCCAATTTGCATTTAGCTCAACTTTCAGCTTTAACATTTTCCGTTTATCTCAACCTTTCTGATTATATCTCATGTTAGGTTAAACATACAGGACCTAAACTTGGACACACGCCCCTTTTAATGACACAGCATCATACAATGAAGTTGGGGTCAAAAAGTTATGGTCACTGATATGCATGCCAACTGTCTGTCATTTGTCTGTCATTTGTCGTCCCTCCGCCAACTTTTGTTTTAAAATATACTCATTAACCGCTTGGGAAATTTCAACACAATTTGGCTGGAAGGACTATGGGGTGAGTTTCAGAATTTGTATACAGAATTTAGATTGATCAATTCTTTTTGGTGAAAATCCTAGATTTTATGAAAATTTTACCGTAAATTGTCAAAACACTACTCATTAACTGCTTGGCGGATTTCATTTTACTTTGGCCGAGAGGCCCCTATGGGGCTAGGCTTCAGAACTTGCATATAGAATTTTGATTGATCAATCTTTTAGGGTGAAATTCCTAGATTTTATGAAGAATTTACCAGAAATTGTCAGAATACATCTCCTCCATCAGCTCATGGTGGATATTATCCAAATGTGGCTGGAAGGATTCTACAGTGGTAGGCTCTAGAAGTGCTATTCAGAATTTTGGTTGGTCAATTTTATTTGTGGCCATTTGGGTTTTACAAATTTCCGAACCATTGAAAACACGACTCCTTAATTATTGTCCCGATTTCAACGAAACTTGGGTGGAATGATTCTATCACGGCAGACTTCAACATATCAAGCGAGAATTTTTATTGGCCAATTTCTTTGGTGGTCATCTTTGATTTTTTTTTTGTCTACCAGTATTAAATGCAAATTATTAAAATGCTAATGGTCCAGGTGAGCATTACATTCCCTTAGGCCTCTTATTGATAAGGATGTTGATAAGCCTTCTATATTTATTTTATGTTTGAAGTCCAGCTTCAGTTCATTGCAAAATTTTAAAGTCAAGCTCCATGGTTGCATTGCAAGCACATTTCTGGTTAACCATTCCCAGACTTTTACATGGTTTTGATTTTTAGCTCACTTTACCCGAAGTGAGCTTATGCCGTGGCGACCGTCTCATCCGTCATCCGTCCACTCATCATCCATCCATTCGTCCGTCCATCAACTTTTGCTTTAAAACACTACTCATTAACCTCTGCTGATTTCAACCAAATTTGCTAGGAAATACCCTATGGTCGTAGGCTCCAGAACTTCCATTCAGAATTTTGATTCCTCAATTTCTTTGGTCAAAATCAATGATTTTATTAAAAATTTACCGGAAATTGTCAAAATGCGTCTTCTTACCATTTTAACCGATTTCAACCAAATTTGGCTGAAAGGACCCAATTGTCGTACGCTCAAGAACTACCATTCAGAATTTTGATTCATCAATTTTTTTGGTGAAAATCTTAGATTTAAGAAAAATGTACCGGAAATTGTCAAAATGCTTCTTCTTACAATTCTGAGCGATTTCAACCAAATTTGGCTGAAAGGACCTTATGGTGATAGGCTCCAGAACTTCCATTCGAAATTTTAATTCATCAATTCTTTGGGTGAAAATCTGAGATTTTATTAAAAACGTACTGGAAATTGTCAAATTTCTTCTTACCATCTTAACCGGTTTTAACCAAATTAGGCTGAAAGGATCCTATGGCCATAGGCTCTAGAACATCCATTCAGAATTTTGGTTCATCAATTTTTTGCATGAAAATCTGAGATTTTATGAAAAATGTACCGGAAATTATCAAATTTCCACCCGTCCTTAGCTGCTTGACATATTTCAACCAAATTTCACTCATGGATTCTGTGGTGGTAGGCTCTAGAAATTCTATTCAGCATTTTGATTTATCAATTTTTTGAGTGAAAATCTTAGATTTTATGAAAGATTTACTAGAAATTGTCAAAGCGCTGCTTCTCCTTAGTTGTTTGACATATTTCAAACTAATTTGACTAGAGTGACCCTATCAAGGTAGACTAGAATTTTGATTGGTAAATTTTTGGGGTGGCCGGCCATCTTGGATTTTCTGAAAATTATCCTTCATATTTATTAGCTCACCTGTCCTGAAAGGCCAAGTGAGCTTATGCCATGGCGGCCATCCGTCATCCGTCCGTCCGTCCCTCCGTCAAATCACATCTTCTTAACGGTTTGACCGATTTCAACCAAATTTGGCTGGAATGATCCTAAGCTGCTACCCTCTGGACTTTTTTTCAGAATTTTGATTGATCAATTCTTTGGGTGAAAATCGGATTAAAAAAAAATCTACCGGAAATGGTCAAAATACTACTCCTCCTTAGCTGCTTGACATATTTCAACCAAATTTAACTCGATGCATTCTATGGTGGTAGGGTCTAGAACTTCTTTCCAGGATTTTGATTGATCAATTTTTGGGTAAAAATCTGAGATTTTATGAAAAATCTACTGGAAATGGTCAAAATACTACTCCTCCTTAGCTACTGGACATATTTCAACCAAATTTGACTAGATGCTTTCTATGGTGGTAGGCTCTAGAACATCTTTTCAGAATTTTAATTGATCAATTTTTTGGGTGAAAATCTTGCATCTTATGAAAAATAAACCGAAAATGGTCAAAATGCTACTTTTCCTTAGCTGCTTGACCTATTTCAACCAAATTTTACTAGAAGCATTCTATGGCGGTAGGCTCTAGATCATGTTTTCAGAATTTTGATTGATCAATTTTTTGGGTGAAAATCTGAGATTTTATTATAAATCTTCCGGAAATGGTCAAAATACTACTCCTTAGCTGCAGGACATATTTCAAACAAATTTGACTAGATGCATTGTATGGTGGTAGGCTCTCGAACATTTATTCATTGATTGATCAATTTCTTGGGTGAAAATCTTTGATTTTGTGAAAAATGTACCGGAAATTGTCAAAACGCATCGCTTTCTTAACCGCTTCAAGAATTTCAACAAAATTTTGCTGGAATGATCCTATGTGAGTAGGCTCCAGATGCTGTATTCAGAATTTTAATTGGTCAATCTTTTGCGTGAAAATCATGATTTTTTTAATGAAATATTTACTGGAAATTGTCAAAACACATCTTAACAGCTTGGTGGATTTTAACAAAATTTTACGATGATAATCCTCCAATGTTAGAGTCTAAAGCAAGCCAGAACAGCTGGCAATTTAATGGGTTATTCCTAGGTGATTATAACTCAGTATCACCAAGAGCTCTACTCTGTTGCACATGCGGTCCTGAAGAGATGCGATAAATTTAGGGGCAAAAGGTCAATGGTCGAGGCCATGACAACCAAATTAAAATGTGATTATTTTGAAAACTACCTTACACAATATTGTCAATAACTCTGGTTCTACTGGGGGAGATCCTGACCAGACTAGGGTGGATGGTTATGTTGCGGTCCCAATGATGTGTGGTACATTAGGGGTCAAAACGCTAAAGGTCAATGGCGTGGCGGCCAGACTAAAATGATTATTTTGAATACTATGTGCCTGAAAGACATTTGTCAATAACTGTGCTTCTGCTGGAGAGATCTTAACCAGATTTGCGTGATGGAAGAGTGCCTGTGGGATCCTGAAGATGTGTGATAAATTGGGGGTCAAATGTCAAGGCCGTTGTAAACCGATTGAAAAGATTATTTTGAAAACCATGTACATGAAAGATACATCTATCATCCATTGTTGGCTTAAGGTATGTATTCCAACAAATATAGGTCAGTGTGACATACTTTTCACTCATCACCTGCAGCTACCAAGATTCTATCAACCTTGTGTATGAACATGCTGTAATGGACCCTTGCATGTTTTCTAAGCCACGCCCACCTCTAGCTAAGGTCTACCCACACTTACCATCAATTTCCTGAAAACTATACAGTTAAGCTGTTGAATATTTTGGAACTAATTTGACTGGCTGCCGTTGATGCATATGGCAGAAACAGCGCCTATTCAAATTAGTTTCAAAGTATTCAACAGAATATTTATCAAATAGTAAAGAAATACAAGTCATACAGCCTACACGTCGCATCGTGTAGTTGATTATGACGCCATAGGATGGGTTGCCAAAGTAGAAAGGTCTATTAACAACACGACAACTACGCAACATAGCCAACGACCTATATATTGTTAAATCTCCAAGACAAATTTATACATCAAACATGCAAAAACTGGATAATATCATTTTAAATGTGCTATAGCTGTTGCACTAAATGTTGTTGACCTATTATACACATTTCTCATAAAATGGATTAAAAAAAATCTTGTCTCCACCCAAAGGTTTCCATAATCATTACCCAGAGATGGAATGTTTAGATTTTTTCCAATTTTCATTACTTTGATTCCATTCATGACAACTTTCCCAACTTTATAAATACTGATTCCGCCTACAAGGAGTGTATAAATATATGGGAAAATTCTCCAGCTTCGGTCCCAGGTGGCCCAGCCTATACCCGGAGATCCATCTCACTCTAATGCTGAGATCGTCACTGTTTTCACTGCTTATTCTGTACCTATTGGAAACAATGTCTCTATAATTAAGTATTTCAGTTTGAGGTTTAAACCGTGTGCATATCGTCCTAAATCTGCCACAATTACAATATGCAGAATTCTTCTTCATCTGTGATTACGCTGATCTCGTGACATTTCATAAGGCAAACATGGTATTGAGCTTTGGTCAGACTAAATTGACAAAAACCAGCTCTGCATAGGTGTACCAATCTACTTGCGAAAGCATTAATAAAATACTCTACATACATTCGTTCACATTACTTTGCTGGATTAGCCGAAAAGTCAAATGAAATTAGTCTCGGTATATATCCAGCCAACCGTACTGAGTCTTTCGTCCATAGGTTGGTGCACATACAATATTTATGTCTATCTACAATGACTTGAAGTCCTGGGCCCTTCAATCTGTATACTAGCTCATTCCCTCCAGCGCCAATTATTTGTCTTAAGTATCATCTCAAACTGACATAAGTAATACTTCAATGATGTCTGCCCATGGTACTTGGCTCATAATATCCTGATGCTTTCCTACAAGACTCTGGTCCTGTACATACTCTTGATCTTCCTGATCTCTCGTGTCCATATGATTGACAGCAATTGACTTCTCTTGTTCGATCTATTAACTGAAATCTATTTATTTCTCCATCAGATTGAATATTTGAGTCAGATGAAGATGAATGAACCTTTCCAGTTTTAGCCATGCCCCGCCAATCTCTAGCTAAGCCTCACCCACACCTCGCTCGTGTTAGGATCAATCCCTGAACTCACTGACTATCAATTTCCAGAAAACTATACGGGTAAGCTGATGAATATTGTGAAACTAATTTGACTGGTTTCTGTTGCTGCATAAGGCAGCAGCAGTGCCCTGTCAAATTGGTTTCAAAATATTCAACAGAAAGTTTATTAAATGTTAAATACATGCATTTCGTACAACAACGTTTAGTCCGTCATCAAATACGCGTTCTTGATGTACTTATCTACTTCTTTCATGACCTTATTGATTATGACGTCATACTACAGGCCATGTAGTTGCTTATGATGCCATATGATGGAGGGATAAACCTGGAAATTTCCATTGCATAGAGTTGATCGTGCACATTATGATCATGCCTTTGTTATCTCCAGGACTTAGCTCGTAGAATGAGGCTGATATCTTAATTGAATTAGAACTTAACTACTCCGGTCTTTCTCTTTCTTCATCCCTATGTATAGAAGTAGGTGGAATTACTTCTTCCTTCATCTCTGTTCTTCGATGTTTTCTTTTAAAGATGCACATTAATACAAGAATGCTTTAAAATAAAACTTTAAATCGTAGACTTTTAGTGTACCTCAATGCAATGAAACGAAATAAGTCTTAATATATGACGATTTCATTTCGTATGAAATAATATAAATTGAATTAGGGACTCGTGTCTCTAATTCAATTTCACAACTTAAAAATTATATTAATTTATAACTAATGAAATCATCAAATGTTAAGATAATTTTATTTTCAGGTGTTTTGCTGTGAATGTGCACCTTTAAGCAATTTGTTTGTACAATTGCTCATTGTTGTGCGGGAGGATTGGAGCGTGGCCTTGCCTAACCTGCTAAATTTCCATATTCGTAATCCTCTTTTCTAGCCATAAGCTCCGGCTGCACCCATTCCTGTTACGGTTATAGTACATTATTACACCATCAGTAATGTCACATTCTGTTATTTAATTGTTTAAGATCAGGGATGGATGATCTGGTATTTCCCTCACGCGAGGGCAATACCGCACGGCATACCCCGCGCGAAATACGTGTTTTATCTTTATTCCGCGGCTAACCATAAAGCTCATTATAATAAAATGCCTGTCTCTAAAATGGCAGATGTGCGCCCGATTCGGCATTTTTGACAATCAAGTATCTCAATTTCAAAACAGCTTTACAGGAAAGCTGTTGTATGTTTTGAACCTAATTTGACTGGGTGCCGTTGCAGCAGCAAGGCTAGCTGTGCATCCCGCTGGTATAACGAATTTAATACCCGATAGAGCAATGAACTTATCATAGCTATCTTCTTCTTCTTACTTTCATCTTTCTCATGACAGTAATCTTAGACTGTTTTCCTTATTTGGTGAATGAAAGCTGAAGTGGTCATCAAACTGTCTCTCTCTCCTATGATCTTCTCTTCAAAAGATACTTCAATAGGCCAGAAGCTTCTCCTAGCCTGTTCATATCGCTGGAAGTGCTGCAAGAGCTGTTCTGCTGTTTCTTCTGACTGGTGACACTCACAAAGTGCAGAATCTGTAATCTTGAGACGGTGAAGATGTGCATTGAGACGATTGTGACCAGTCCTCAATCTGAAGATACATGTCTGATCCTCCCTACTGAGGCTGTGTATCAAAACGGCGAATTAATTACCGTCAAACTTGCATATTTCATCACAATGCGAGCATATTGATCTGCCAACAATATGCCATCTTTAAGTGTGACGAGCGTATCAATTACATTAATCGACATATCGATATGAAATGGATTATGCATCAGCAAACCAATGGCCTACAGCTGCTAATGACACCAACAAATCTCGCACTGAAACGTCACATGAACTGGATGATATTAGCGCGTATAGTCTTTACTGTCTACACTATAATGGTCCATCTTGCATCATTTATGGACAGATTTAACTGGATTTGACTTTGCTGCAGAGGTGACTAATCAAGAGTTGGATCACCATCGGAACGTACCAATTCACTTTTCCAGAGTATTCATCGACGATCTGACGTCATAATCAGCTAAGCGGCGTGTAGGGTGACGTCATAATCATTACGTCATAAATGATGCTATTTTGGCCAGTCTTTAAATCTTAATAGTCCGACACGTTGTACAAATTGTATGTCTCTACTATTTAATGAATATGCTGTTGAATATTTTGAAACTAATTTGACTGGACGCTGTTGCTGCCATAGGCGCTCAGTCAAATTAGTTTCAAAATATTTAACAGCTTGTTTTCTGGAAATTGATAGTCAGGGAGTTCAGAGATCGATCGATCGCAAGTAAGGTATGGGTGGAGCTTAGCTAGAGATGGGCGGGGCATAGCTAAAAATGGAAAGGCCCATTACGACGTTATGGAGGATTAACCCTCTGCCGTCGACAGAATGACATTGTAGCACGGACCGACCAGGCGGGTACTGACCATCCCAGCAAAGCAGGGTACGGAACGGTCACTCCGGATTCACTCCAAGCACGCGCCCCCTCATGAATTCCATGATTTATGTAACCTGTGACTCATTTTTTCATCTTAACAGGATTGTCCTTTAATATATATCATTTTCACCATTAAACAATTCCGCATCCGTATTCGATTCAGATTAGCATTTTAGCAAGACCCGCTAAGCACTGCGCATGCGCAAAATAACCACGTGTTTGCGGTATTTTCGAACGATTTATTAGTAATAATTTCGCATTTTTAATCCAGCGCAATCATCGTGATATAAAGACCCCATCAAGGTAAGATATATGTCATTGTAATCTATAATGTTTTGTTAAAAGATAATTCAGAATACGTTTCTATAAAAATAACTCAAAATACCATATATAAGTTAACATAAATTGGAAGGATTTTGCCAAACAGCCTGTAATTCCGTCACAGAATATGCTTTCAGTTTAGTTTGAGAATATATTTGAGACACTTCATTAAAAATATTTTTTCTCCTCTTTAATTTCGGTATGCACTAAGTGATTAAAATATAGTTTGTCCTAAAATTTAAACCACTTACACGAACAAGTTTCGTGACGGAATTACACGCTGTAGCGTAACGGAATTACATAACCATGTAATCCCGTCACAATCATCCATTCGAGTGAATGTGTGGGTGCGTGCGTGCATATTTATGTCACTGTCACTGTACACATTATGTTTTGTGTGATGATACTCTTGTACACACGTGGAGCTGCGCCCTAATACTGCAACAACTTTCAGTCAAATTTCTTTCAAAATGTTCAATAGCTTACTTAAATTCAATGTTTAGAGGGATCGATTTTTGCTAAACTCGCTAACAGCGTAGACTGATCAATCTATTGGCTTTTGCCTACAGTATACAGCAGGTGAAATTGATTACACCTGTATGGAGCACATATGACATCTAGGATGCATTGAGGTAAACCGCGATCAATTTTCTGATTGGTGTAAAATTCATACATGGCCGCCTACATGAAGGGGGATGTTAAAGAATGTCACCATTAAAAAGCGAATTATCTTTCTTTGATGGCCTGATAAGCGAGCTGAATATATCACTGCTCATTTATGGATGGCTTATTCCGTCACCTGAATAGCAAATACAAAATGAGATCAGTTTCCCTTTAAAATAACATAAAGTAAGCCACATAAGTTTTAGCCCTTAGCACTCTGAAGTTTTAAAATTTTATAGCTGGTCTTCGTTTTGGAAGCAATGCTGCTGAAAGCTGTTGCTGGCTATGACAGCAACAGGTTTCAGCAGCAATTGTTTCCAAAATCAACACCAGACTTTCTTTCCCTGGCTCTGTAACTAGCTACTTTTCGACATCAGAGGGCTAAGAGTTATTGTTCTTAAATATTGATGTTAATGACACCACATATTCTTGCTTTAATGTTGCAGGAGAGTATGGCGAAAACAGCTACAGAGAGACAGCGAGAGCGTCGGGAAAGGTTGAAGAGCAACCCAGATGAATACCAGAAATACAAGAAGACAGACAGGGAGAGGAAGCAAGACGCCAGTAAGAACATGACGCCGTCTCAGAAGAATGAACTGAAGAAAAAGGTTAGAGAAGCTGTAAGGAGGTTCAGGAAAAGAAACGAATCTGACACTCATACGACCGAAGTGCCAGTCACCGCATCAATAAACAGTGTTTACCAAACTCCTGCATCATTAGGGAAAGCAAGACGAAAAGCCCTGAAAGCATTGCCGAAGAGCCCACCAAAACGTTCTGCAATCGTTAGAACACTGGCTGCCGAGGTGCTGGATGCATATGTAGTTTCATCCCAATTTCGTAGCAACCAAATTAACTCAGAGACTGAAAAACAAGTTAGATCATTCTATGAATCCGATTCTATTTCCAGGATGATGCCTGGAAAGGCGGATTATATTACTATACGCAGTAGTGGTGGGTGTAAGACAAGGGTTCAGAAACGGCATTTGATGTTCACTATAGCAGAAATTTATCAGCTCTTCAAGGCTGAAAACCCTGATGCTCAAATAGGAAAATCTAAATTTGCAAAACTAAGTCCACCCTGGGTGTTATTATCTTCAATGATGCCGCATAATGTATGTGGGTGTACTTATCATAGTAATATTGTTCTAATCCTAGAAACACTCAACCGCAAATACCCAGGTATATTTCCAAGATACTCTAAAGACGAGTTCCTTTCCAAATGTGTCTGTTCTATTGACAGCGAGGATTGTATGTCCAACAATTGTGTAACGTGTAATGACAGTCATCTCTACAAAGCTAATTTCTCTGATAAAATAATAGCAGACAAATCAGTATTTCTGAAATGGCATCAGTGGGTGCAAGATGCAGATAAATATCTCGAGAAAAAAGAGTGTGTTGGGACAACTGAGGAGGCAGTTCATTTGTTAGAGAATCAGCTACCTAAATTTTTATGGCATTCTTTTGTTAAAACCGAACAAGCAAGTGCATATGATCTAGACAAATCATTAGCAAAATCCCAGGACAGCAATATGTGTGTCCTGCAGATGGACTTTGCTGAAAACTTTACATGTTCATGGCAGGATGAAATCCAATCCGCTCACTGGCGACAGCAACAGGTGACATTGTACACAGTCATGGTGTATCACAGAGATGAAACATTGAGCTATGTCATTGTCAGCGACGTGCGTGACCATGAAAAAATGCCAGTTAGTGCGTTCACATCTATGATCATGCAAACTATCCGCCAACAAGTTCCAACTGTATCCACAGTACATATTTGGACTGATGGTCCATCTAGTCAGTTCAAGAATAAATATATTTTTGTCCTATCAACAAAGCTTCAGGAACTGTATGATATACATGTGACTTGGAACTTCTTTGCAACAAGTCACGGTAAAGGGCCGAATGATGCCATTGGTGGGGTTGTAAAACGTATTGTCCAAAGAAAGGTAATGTCACACCAAGCTATTGTTAATTGTGCATTCTCGTTTGCTAGTGCATTCCAGGATTGTGGTTCAGACATTAAGATAATTGTAATGAATGAGGAGCAGATCAAGCTTCAGTGTGACACGCTTTCAACAGAACATCTGTGGGAAGGTTTGAAAGGGTTCCCTGGGACAATCACTTCCCACTTCATACAGCCCGGTAGCAAGGAGATCTTCACACGTTTTTACACGACTGCATTAAAAACGAAGACACGACCAATTGTGTATATGACTCCGGTTACTACCATTGCACAAATACCCACTCATGATACCCAGGCCTCAGCCTCAGCAGATCAAGATATGACATCTACAGCAACGCATACAACCACGGTTCCTATACCGCAGTCTGGTCAAACCAAACATAACATACTTAAGACACCCGTCAACACCTCAGTTAATGATGTACCAAGCAGTGTCGTACCACCAACTAAACCTGCACGTAAAAGTACAACTAACAAATCTGGCACAGGTCAGAAATCATCCGCCAAGAAGGTTACGTGTCCTAGGTGTAACTGGTCTTATGGTGATGGCAACGATCCTCAACTAACCGACGACTGTGTTCGCTGCTGTATTTGTAATGTCTGGTTTCACCAAACATGTGCTGAACATTACGGGATTATTGATGACGATGAGATTTTCTCATGCTATGACTGTCTCCCATGATAATCATATGGCATCATTAACCCTTTGAACACTGAAGTCAAAGAATCTAGGTTTTAATAGGTATACTGTTGCATAATTTGAAACTAATCTGATTAGAAACTGTCCCTGCCATAGGCAGCAACCGCCCTTGTCAAATTACTTTCAAAATATTCAAGAGTATTTGCTGAATAGTAAAATATTGTGCCATTTGTTATTTCGGGTTCAAAGGGCTAAATCAGTTCTAGTCATGAATAGTATTGAGGATTTAGGTATACACATATACCTATCTTAAATAGATTAGTTAAACATTTTGGGTATGACATATTGAGAATGTTATTATGTTCGTGTGTTTAATTGTTCAAAATGGATTTTATTGTTTAAAATGGATTTTAATTTTTAATGGATTCTATTTTTCAAATTGTATTTTATTGTTCATATTGGATCTTTATGACATTGTTGCATTATTCTCATGCATAGATTGGACTTTTATTAATGGCTGTTATAAGATTGTGACCACGGAAACTTGGTATTGATAATGAAATGTAACTCCTGATGAGATAGGAAGTCGTAAAATAATAATTTCTCTTTACCGACAATTATAGCAGTAATGCCGATGACAGTGGGACATTAACGTTCAATCTTTGTTTTGCTCTATGCTTGGAATCGCATTTATATTGAATACAGTTTATTCTGACCAAACATGGGCATATGGACTGTTATACTAATAGTTCAGGGTCATTCGTGTCCAAATAAAATGCTCAGCGCCGATGTATCATCTCAGAACTTATTTTGGGTGTTGGAATTAGTGGTGCTGCTAGTAGTAAACATCTCATTTTAAAGATACTGGGACTAAAATGATTCATGGCCTCTTCAGTGGTTTGTGTGGTAAATGATATGTGCTGTTGTAGATGTTCTTAAAAGTGTTCTTGCTAAATGGTATTACTGTGCTTGATCATGTGATGGAATTACATGCAGTAGTAATTCCGTCACACTATAAAAAATGTAATTCCGTCACGGGAATATTTCGAATTTTCTCTTTAGTTTTATGCTTTCCTTTGACCAAAAGAGTTTATTTTGTTTGCTAAATCATACATCTGCCCACTTAAATATCAAGTGTTCCGGGAAACATGGCAGGTTTGCAGGAAATCAATGTTATTTACACTATGGTAGAATTGCAGGTTACTCGTATGTAATTCCGTCACGCGATGTTTAGCAGAAATATTGCAAGAACATCTAAAACTAGGACGATTACTTAACACACTATGCTGTTAAAGAGGCATAGATGCATAATATTCTCGAAAAATTATATGCTTTCTGCTCATCGTGGAGCCAGCAAAGGTTCCAAATGTGGCAGTTCCACGCCATCTTTGTAATTCCGTCACGCTGGAATTCATGCCCTGGGTAGGATAGTACATGTACATAAGCCCTATAAGAGAGGTTTTCGTTAAAATCCGATAAAGCGCGTGGTGCTTCCTTGACAACACGTCATGGGATTGGAAGCGAGCGCATGCCAATAGTGTACCGAGTAGGTACTTGTAAAAAACCTTTACTTATTCCGTTCTCGTTTTCTCGTACGGATCAGGACCAGAATAGAACGAGCTTTCTGGAACTCTTAACCGTTTCAAAATCGGCCCAGAAATGGCTGAGTTATCCACGGAAAACACCTTAAATTATCTTCAAACTATTGCTTTTGACGTCTTAATCGCGTGTATGCATAAAAAGATCTAGAATGTTCTAGAACCTGGTAAATACGTCACTGATCTAGCTGCACGCTGATTGGCTACTGCTCGGCTGCTGATTGGCTGAGACATCTGCCTCTGACCTCACGAGTAGTATAAAAGGGGTGAAAAATCAAGAATCAGGAGCATCATCAGCGTGGAGACCGACCCGTCTCGAGGACTGGCTGGAAGTGCGGGACTTGACAAGTGAACCGGAACACCGATGGAAGATACAGCACATCACTGTGGTTTCAAGCGGCTTTCAGCTCACCCGCACCGGATAGCAGTCCTCGGACTTTCCGCACTACAGAATTTTGGATGCTCCAGGATGGCCATCCCGGGAGCAAAATAATTAAAGTTATGGTTCCCACTTCCGAACTTGTCTAAAGGGAACACATCTGAGGAAAGGGCCGTCCGGGCGGGGATGTAATTCTATGGAATGTAGAGCTACGGTGATTCTTGGTGGATGACTCGCCGGATCTGCCAACCACGCTGAAAGGTGGACTTCAATCTCCGCACTGCATGTCGTGTGTGTTTTAATTAACTTTTTGACCACAGTCTGGTGGACTTTGCTAGGTGCGCCGCAAGAGCTATGCGACACATCCCACACCGTGTGCCAATTTATGTACTGCTTAACATTATATACATCCCTCTCTGTTAATGGGCAAACTTCAACTTTATTACTTCCGTCGCTGGACTGATAACTTTCTCACTTCCGTATAAATTGTATACTGGTTACCAAGACTATATAATAGACATTACTTCACTGCTTTGTTTCACTGTCGTGAGTGTGTACCATGTCTACCCTGTCTGAAGGGGTCGGCTTGTGGAGACCAGCCTGCAGAAACGAGCTGCGGAAATCGTCTGCGGGAATCTCTCCAACTCCAAAGAACATGTCAACTCACGCTATCAATATGTTAGCGCCTCAATAGTAGCCTGTTCTGTACCGATGATTATTAGGTACTCGAGTAACTATACTATTGTACATTTAATTATTATTTTCGTATTTGGTACTGATGACTAATAGGTACCTTTCCCGTCTTCTGACCGCAATTTATAATTTCTTTATTACTGTGAATAATATCCTTGTTTACTGTAGGTGCTTTCAACTAGCCGCACCATCTAAGTTTATCAATCTGTGATACTTAGTTACTTAATTTAATTATAATCTACTTATTGCATTGGTTAGTTGTATATGGCAGGTAGCCATCCAGTTAAGATGTTTTGTTTAATTGTAGAAAACTTTGGACCGCGGTACGCTAGGAAATACTATACAGCAACATTTATATCCGCATCACTTATTCCCGCCATCATCAATTTTACACTGAGGTCGCTGACCGTGCTCTAATTGTTTGAGCCTGGCATTTTATCGACTAACCTTACTATTCAGCTCGATAGGATAGGTTAAAGTGGTTAGGGACAATATCTTTGTTTAGAGACATATAGTGTGCGCCTCTTTTCCGGTTGTTGCGATAATGTAGCCCTGCACTCCGGCAATGTTGTGTAAAATTGGCCAATTACCTATAAGGCTTCATATATATTAGGTTATTGTCTCTTTCCACGATCCGCCAGCCGTATGGCTTTAAAATTGTTTGGATTCCACATCAGGACGTTGATCGGATACGACCCTGGGAAACTATCGGAGGTTTCCATGCGGTGATGGTTAAAGTGCTGATTTACATATACCCCCACCCCACCCCCGTATCTTCGGATACTTGTTAGCTAGATAACCCTGCCAAAGAAGGAAGCACTGCGAAAACATGAGTTAGTTAGTTTATTTACCAGCCCGCAGTGCATATTTGGGCATATTGGAATTTAATCCTAACGACAGGTCAACTGTTAGATCCGTAGGACTCGGTGACAGACGAGACGCACATCTCCATCCAACTCATTGCAGCATCTGGGTGAGACGTTGGAATCTGCCACGCCCTCACTGGACAGACGCTCGTGATGGATATTCGCCTCTCCGTCCCCACCATAAAGGCATGTTAGAAACCAAACTTGCTTGTGTGAAATGTAGCCATTGTCCAGGTGATGTTTTATGTGGTTGTGGAGCAAGGTAGTCGGATTTTCAACGAATTCGGATGCCCTGTGTCATAACATGTACGCATGTTGTCCATGGAGGTAGATGCTATTTCAAAGCGACCTACGGAAAGCTGAGCGTCTGCGCCCATTGGACAACTGTATCTAACTATAGGTAGGAATCCCTGCCACTTGCGGCCAAAGCTAGTTTCCATTTCTAACAACTAAATGGTAGGTTAGACTGTAGCAGAAGGCCCGCATAAATAAAGCGGCATCTACCAATACAGTATCTTTGGAAACTACATAAGACGGTGAGCTGGGAATTCTTCGGAAATCGTTCGTCCCGTCTTCGCGTAAACCAGCGTGCAACACGTCCTTAACAGTAGCTTCACTAGGCTTTTCAGCACTTAGCATTTTCTGTTGAACAACAGAGTGGCCCTTTTTACCACATAGAAAGAACACCAGTTAGCTCTATATTGTGTATTAGTATGTGCTCATTTACTGTCAAACGATCATCTTCTTTGTATAGTATATATTAACATTTTTACTGTTTAATTACAAATTATTCCATAACTCTAAATTAGTATGGATAGCCATACCGGTGATACTAATAGTTGGGATGGGACCATGTGGTTCAATCTTGGCGGCAATGGTCACACGGCCCCACTGGAACATCCGTGTTCCACCACCTGTAGAAGTCAGTATTTGTATTTCTAGGAGAGACGTCATATGGGATACGCAACCCCGAGATCTGCAGCTAACCAGCCATCCCGGTCATCGTGCACTTGCGGTGCGATGGGCGGAAATCTACTAGCGGACCAGTACGTACCCCCGCGAGCTACAACATTATTTTCTTTGTGTGTGTTAGGGGTATATTAGCTTATATTAAGCTACTTAGTGAATTCGTTGCGGATGCGTCTCTTGCGGGGATACCTCTGTGGATTCAAGAACCTGTGTGGTACCTCCGGCGACACCATGTAGAAAGAACACCAGTTAGCTCTATATTGTGTATTATTGTGTGCTTATTTACTGTCAAACGATCATCTTGTTTGTATAGTATATATTAACATTTTTACTGTTTAATTACAAATTATTCCATAACTCTAAATTAGTATGGATAGACATACCGGTGATACTAATGGTTGGGATGAGACCGTGTGGTTCAATCTTGGCGGCAATGGTCACACGGCCCCACTGGAACATCAGTGTTCCACCGGCTCTATAGAAGTCAGTATTTGTATTTCTCGGAGAGACGTCATATGGGATACGCAACCCCGAGATCTGCAGCTAACCAGCCATCCTGGTCATCATGCACTTGCGGTGCGATGGCCGGAAATCTACTAGCGGACCAGTACGTACCCCCGCGAGCTACAACATTACCTGTGATCTCAGGAAAGGGTTCTAAGTTACCCTACTCTATAGAGGAGCGGCCAATGTCAGAAAGTGATTGGATACCCCTCCCGACGGTAGAACAAAACAACACCATTTTGTCCCATTGATTTATATCTATAAAGTATAAAACACATTGTTGTGGTCGATGTTTTTGGTGGTAGATATATAATTTCTACCATCATGTATTCAGTGAGAAATGCGAATTTTGCTCGCTGTTCCAGGATTTGTACCATGTAAATTATGCTGTCCTCGATAATGCTAAGCACAATTGTCATTGTCACGTGCAACAAATTGTTTCAAATTTGCAATATAAACAGTGGTTCTGAATTTTCTGATTTTAATAATAAAGTTGGTTTCATAATTTGTTAATTAAGCCTTTCGTGGTCTAAATGCAGGCCTTAGATATGTATCAAGAGGACGGGGAGAGCTGTCAATGGCAACGTTCATCTATACAGGTTAGTGCTAACAATAATAATAATAATACTAATAATAATAATAATAATAATAATAATAATAAATAATAATAATAATAATAATAATAATAATAATAAACTATTATTATTATTGTTATTATTATTATTATTATTATTATTATTATTATTATTATTATGCATTTCCATATATAATAATCGTAATCTGTAAACCCCTGTAAGCGGCACCGCACGAGTTTACGTGAATCCGCATCGTTCACTCAAATCAGGCATATGTAAGAGTCTTCATCGCTGCTAAACTAAACTAATTCGATTAATTAATTAATTAATTAATTGCAGCTCTTTTATCATCTTTCCTCATACCCAAAGAATGCCCGATGGTCTGACACGATAATACATTGTAACAAAGCGTAAAGCTTATCATTTGCAAAAAGTAAACATTGCATTTTAGTAATTAGAGAAATTACGGAAAACTGTCATGAGTTCCAGATCTATTTAATTGCGTTATATTTTCAGGTGTGAGTCAACTAGAAGTTGTAGCCCTTAAAGAAGACACCGTAGACGTGCGTAGCAAGTGTATATAGAACAGTTCAGTGAGAGAGGTACTGATACTGGGCAATCAACGCGATCAAAAGTCATTGAATTTGCTGTGAAGAGACATGATGACGTCATTCGTATGCGGATGCTTTCATATCCGGACCTTTTTGTACTCAACGCAAAATACCATAAATCCTGTTACTCGCATTATATTTCTGATAGCAATATTCAGACAAAGTCTATGCAACAGGAGAAGGAAGACACGTCTTCAATTCTTGACAAGGCCTTCAAAGATCTTGCAAAGGAAAGTGAGCATACTGTTCTTTCAAAACACACACACACGGCCAGTTGTAACACTCAAAAGTCAATGCTACCGGTTTATAGCTATTCTGATTGGCATGGGTATTCCAAAACCGGAGGTGGAGCGTTACTCTACCTGGAAACTAAAACACAGACTTAAAGCCCAAAAAAATTTATCATTCATAGAACGTAGATTTTGGTTATTCAGTGCAAGTGCAATAACCGTGGGGCATGCACATACAAAGACAACACAGCTGGAGATGAAACTAAGTGAACAAAGTCAGCCAAACCTAGAAGATCTCAGTGACAGTACGTGCGTACCACTAAACTCTGATGAGAATGTAATACTGCACAGGGCTGCTGGTATTTTAAGGAACAACATGTCTTCCATCAAAGATTCAGCAGATGCATACATATCTACTACAGGCCTTGATGTTGACCACTGTATAGGCTTTGTTCCAGATGCGTTGTATGACTTTATTCTCTGGCTCATAAGTGAATCTGACTATCAGACTGTCATCAGTAGCAATGAAACAGAATCATCAGATATCAGAGTGCTAGCCATATGTCACAACCTTATAGCTAATTGCCAGAGAATCCGGGCACCACTAACACTGGGCCTTGCGATTCAGGTGGCTCATGATGTTGGCAACAAAACACTTATTGATGTACTACACTCTCTTGGGTACTCTGTATCTTATGATGAGGTGAGGCAGTTTGTGACATCAATTGCAGAGGACCAGCTTTCACAGGCTGAAGCTATATATACACCTGTGCAAAAGTTAAGCACCACCCTATTTTTACGCACATGCGAGGGTATATTCATGTGCTATGAAGAAAGCAATAGCATAAACATTTATGTAACCATCCATCTTAGTACAAGAGGTAATAATGCAACTAGAGGAATGCTGATTATGATGGTGGGGAAACACTGTATGTTTTTGTTTGAACTTGAAAACGAGGCCTGAATATGGTTACGTTGACACAACTGACAACTATTGCCCTACAGTTGACACACGTGGCTAGATTGTCATTAATGGTGTCTGAAAACGAAGTTTAACATCTGTGCACGAGTTTGAGACTGTCATTATTAATACCGGGTATATCCACCTTGTGCCTGGATGACGGCCTGGACACGACGTCTCATGCTGGTCACCAACCGACTGATACGCCATTGTGGTATTCGTTGCCATTCAAGATGGAGTGCGTCTGTTAATTCCTGTAGGTTCTGCACAGGATGATCCCTCCTTCTCACCATGTTTCCCAGAATGTCCCAGATATGCTCAATAGGGTTCATGTCAGGGCTCCTTGCTGGCCATGGTAGGGTTTCGATGGCATTCTGGCGGAGGTATTCATGCACAGCTCTAGCACGATGTGGTCGGGCGTTGTCATCCATGAATATAGGGTGGGTTCCAGGTGCATGATTTACAAAATGAGGGACCACAACTCTATCCAGTATGGAATCTTGATATCTTTGTCCATTTAGTGTTCCAGGTACAGTCAACAGATCCAGCTTACAATCAAATGAGATGCACCCCCATATCATAACGGAACCTCCACCAAATGGAACTTCTTCCATGATGTTACGTTGGTCGTACGCCGTGCGTCTGGACCTCCATACACGAGTTTGACCATCTGTGGCATGAAGCAGGAACAGACTTTCATCGGACCAGTGTACCCGTCTCCAGGATCTCATGTTCCAGTGTCTTCTTTCGTTGCACCACCTCAGACGCTCCTCTTTGTGGTGTGCAGTGAGGAGAGGACGTCTGACAGGTCTCCTAGCTTTCATGCCAGCAGCATACAGTCTCCTTTTGACGGTAGACATTGACACTCTATTGCGCGTTTCCCATTGCTGGCTGAGCACTCTGCAGTTGGTGAATGGAGATCTCCTAACAAGGCGTACTAGGGCTCGATCATCACGGGCAGTAGTCTTCTTCGGTCTTCCAGATCTAGGCCTGTCCTTCACCTCGTTAGTTTGCCCATGTTTTGCAATCAAACGACTGATTACAGTACGGTTAATGTTCAGCTGTCTGCTAATCTCTCTGCATGACATACCAGTGGTATGCATGCCTATGATTTGCCATTTCACACGATCACTTAACCTTCGTCTTGCCATAGCGGTTCACAATCAAGAGCTAATTCTCTCTGTACAAATAAACCACGGTCATGAACACAAAATTTCTAATCTTGTCGCCTAAATCTGTATGTAATGTTCTACACCTCAAACTGGACTTTTACATAACTGAACACGTGTGCTGTTTCCCGCCACGCACGGACATCAAGCGGCGTGAAGTCATGCATGCATGTGCATTTCGTACTTGGAATTATGTCAGCTAACGCGGGGACAAAAAGTATGGCAGCCTAGTTGTACCATCATGTTTCTACGTTCTATTGTTTTTGCTGGTGCTTAACTTTTGCACAGGTGTATATGTACCACGTGGAGTTCAAAAGGTTGTCAATGAGGATTCAAACACATATGTTGATGCTGCCATTGACAATTTTGATCAAAATGAGGAGACATTGTATGGGAAATCCACAACCCATACCATGGCCATTATGTTACACCAACGATGCGAAATACCATGTGATGATGCCGAGATTGCATGAACAGTTCAGAAGGCTGTAGATGTTACAGAATATAAAGAAACAGTCCCTCAGTCGATATGACAAAGCACACAAGAGGCTAGAACCACCAACTGTATCAAATGTCTCATATTCGGATGCAGAGAGAGAGAGAGAGAGAGAGAGAGAGAGAGAGAGAGAGAGAGAGAGAGAGAGAGAGAGAGAGAGAGAGAGAGAGAGAGAGAGAGAGAGAGAGAGAGAGAGAGAGAGAGAGAGAGAGAGAGAGAGAGAGAGAGAGAGAGAGAGAGAGAGAGAGAGAGAGAGAGAGAGAGAGAGAGAGAGAGAGAGAGAGAGAGAGGAGAGAGAGAGAGAGAGAGAGAGAGAGAGAGAGAGAGAGAGAGAGAGAGAGAGAGAGAGAGAGAGAGAGAGAGAGAGAGAGAGAGAGAGAGAGAGAGAGAGAGAGAGATCATTTCGGAGACCAGATCCAGAGACTTAATCTGGGAGCTGGCATGGTTTGCTGGCAGGGGTAGACGGCACATAGCTGCATGGAGTGGCTCAATGCTATGATCTCAGTGAAAAGTGTACCAGTAGCAAACATCAAGTATCTTGCTTTCATCAATGCATCACCATAAGATTTATCAACAGTATATACAACTTTGCTTGAGTTAGTGGCTGTAGCTAAGAAACTTGGACAAAGTTACATTCTTGTCATTGCAGACATGGCAATTTACCGTAAGGCACAACACATTCTCTGGACCAAACCAGAGTCTCTAACCCAACAGGTGGCAATGCGTCTAGGTGACATGCACCTTTTAATGGCATTTATTGCAAGTATTGGGAAGCTGTTTGGAGAAGTCTTATCCCAGCCATGTATTACTTCTTCTCAGTTATGGTCTGAGAAACAGGGCTTACCATGGATGGACATCAACACAGAACAATGGCTGCAGGACTTGCAACACACCTTCAGAACAAAAGACAGCCGCTCATGTATTGAGATCACAGATGACTTAGCTATTTCTCATGTGACAGAAGCGATGGAACAGTTCAAATCAGCTGGTAGATCACAGTCATCAACATTTGGTTTCTGGGACACTTTCATGGATGCAGCACATATCATGCTTATGTTTCTGAGGTCAGAGAGTGATGCAGATTTTAAACTTTATCTCACTGCCACCTGTGATGGGATACCATAATTTTTTGTTGCTGGGACGAACAACTATGCCAAATATTCACCAGTCTATGTATCGGAAATTAGACAGTTGGAAGTTGAACAACCAAACTTCTACAGATATTTGCTTAATGGATGATATGTTGTTCGTAGATCCTCAAAACATAAATTTAACTCTGTACCTACCGACCGAGGCATTGGAACAGACAATAAACTGGCAAGCTAAAGGCCAGTGAGGCATAATTGTCTTTGCACTACAGAAGGGAACTCTACTTCGATGGCTTCTTACTAGGCATGTTACAGGTGCATATTCAGAGACCATGAAATTGATGTGTACCACATCATCAACATCGGAGTGTCATGATGAGCTAGGCAAGTCAAGACTAGCTAGAGATGCCGATGATGTGGGAAAGATTATTGGTGCTTGAGTGACTCAGTATCAGAATCCCCTTGACTTGGAGACTGTGCCTACCTCCCTGATCAACATTGTAACTCGATATGTTGCTACCAAAGAAGTGGGGGAAAGCCTATCGACACCGAAAGAAACTGGCAAATCACAAATGACAAATTTCTTAGAAAAATGTTTATTAAAAGACAGTAAAACAAGCTTCTGGGATCCAGTGCCACGGTCCAAGATAAAAAAACCTTTGTGGATATGTGCAAACCATTACCTTCAGACAAACAGAAGAAACTTTTGTGCTCCACTGAGGTATTGTTCCGGCGGCCGTTGTCTGTATCAAGGACACGTGATATTGACCTCCGAACAATCCTCCAACACGCGCTTGCCACCAGCACTGTTCAATGATGATGGGTCTATGCACAAAACAACCAAATCTGACTTAGCTAAAAAGCTGGAATCTGTCTGTGATGAAGATCAGTAGTTGCGTTTCTCAATGCATTTCAGCGTTTCATTGCTTGACGATCTCTACCTTCTAAGATTCGCCCTGACAATGCCAGCACTTCTGCCGAATTTCAAAACTTCGTGACTGACTATAAAATGGCATGGTCCAACATCCCAAAATGTGCACCTTGGCAGGGTAGATTTTGGGAAGGACTCATTGATCTAACAAAGACCACGATCAAGACGTGTTAACGACTATTGCTACTGAAAAAGAGACCTCTATCAACAATCGCCATCTAGCGTATTATATACAATGGGCTACATTTGTAACGCAATCGATTGTGACATTATATACTTGATCGACAGATCGGATTCATCCATTGGTATCGCATGGTAAGCGGGGTTACGGAACTGGCAGCACCAGCTTACAGTAAAATTAGTTTCAAAATAAGTAGTAGTAGTAGTAGTAGTAGTAGTAGTAGTAGTAGTAGTAGTAGCAGCAGCAGCAGCCGTAGCCGTAGCAGCAGCAGCAGCAGCAGCAGCAGTAGCAGTAGCAGTAGTAGTAGTACCAGCAACAGCAGTAGCCGTAGCAGCAGCAGCAGCAGCAGCAGCAGCAGCAGCAGCAGCAGCAACAACAGTAGTAGTAGTAGTAGCCATTTCCTCATGACCCACACGATAAGTGGCCCCGCAACTAATTATCCCTTGGCGGGCAGCTGGCTGGATGCCAAATATGCTTAATCCCCTGTGTTTATGAATGTATTATCCTAATTTACAGCCGCTGCTTAATATTTGAACCGATTATGATGCACCTCTAATATTGGTCAAGGCTGAACAAAGATGACTCGTGCCACAGCAAATGTTGTCAGATAGTCAATGAAAATTATAAGTTGTGGTCAGCGTGTGTGTCCGGTGTGGGGTTGGGGCTGGGGATAGTAATGGTTATGTAACCAATATCCAAATTAAGCGTTTTAATAACGGGGCAGGAATAATATCAACGTGGTAACCACATGACATTTCAGGTAAATTCGTATTTCTAATTCGACTTTT
Organism: Chaetoderma sp. LZ-2023a; assembly: GCA_034401795.1. NCBI lineage: Eukaryota > Metazoa > Mollusca > Caudofoveata > Chaetodermatida > Chaetodermatidae > Chaetoderma > Chaetoderma sp. LZ-2023a. Next base: position 72,263,838 of record CM067360.1, on the reverse strand, counting down.
TGGTTTCAGCAGTCAAGAGAGACAACTCATGCCGGTGACGAATAACAGTCCATGCGAATCGTCTCCCATGTATCAGACTTAACTTTATCTGAACTGTTGATTTGTACCCTTTCCCCGTAAGGGAAATAGGGTCTTATTGCGACCGTGCGTGATGTGTGCCAATTTTAACACAAGAAAGGATGTATCAATTCACTAGGATGCCACAAGGTTAGGCATGAGCCTAAAAATCGGATTATTCGAGAAAATCCAGAAAATCCGAGAACCTTTTACAACGTGATAAATCCAACAGGACGAGGGTTTGCAATCTCTGATTTATCTGGTTTTAAAATGTGATTTAAATACGTAATCGAAAAGAACTAGATTAAATTTAGAAATACAAATGTTTTATATTATTATTGATTTCCTTTCTCTGTAAATATAATAGCATACTTGTTTTAGGAACTGGTCACATACAGCACTTTCCTTCACGCATTAGACAGCTAAGAGAGGGAAAGAAGGAAAGACAACTCGTCTCACAGTGCTGCGGCTCCACAATTTGATTGTCTTATAAACAAAGGTAGCATGCTATAGTCCTGACATAGGCAGTTGTGTTAGAAATATCAAAACATGACAAACAGACAGACAAACAGACACACGGGCAGACGTGCAGGCGTGATGGGCACTGTGTGACGGGACCTCGGACTTTAAACTGAGGTCCCGTCACACAGTGCCCATCACTGTGTGAACGTGAGCTAGGGTTAGGTAGGCAAGAAATTTCGGCATAGTCAAAGTAAACCGGATGCCGAATGGATCCCTCCTCGGATGGAACCACGCAACATACGGATTACAAAACCAAAACCAAATTGCTAGAATTAGAATCTTTCGGAATTTTCGAGGGGACTATGGAGGGATGTAACCCGGATGACTGACCGAGTTCGTCCTCGGACGGACACAGTCACCATACGGGCTACCTAACCAATCAAAATCAAACAAGTGCGCGCTGGTGCCTGCTCGGATGATGGCCAGAAGACCAAATGGGTCCCAGGACCCGAAAGACCCCACACCCCAACCTCCCCACCCCCCCCCCCCCCCAAAGGGGCCGGGAGGTCTCTGACCTAAAGCCCCCCCCCCCCTTGGGTGCATCAGGTCATAAGACCGTACGCACCTCCCCCGACCCAACACCTACCCCATCCCTTACCCACCCCTGTTAGGTCCAGGTTAGGCCATCCCCATTACACACGCCCAAGCATGAGGAGCAACAAAAAAAAAAGCCATGGAAAAGAACAGCAACATGAGACAAAATCGAGAGACAACGATCAACACACACACACACACACACACACACACACACAGAGAGACACAAGCTAATGCACAAACCGACGTCACAAGAATTCACAAGAATTCAACAGAAACCATAAAGGCCAGGCGTGAGTCTAGACCCTAGCATTGGGAACTAGCATATAAACGCCTCAAATATTACAACACACACACACACTATAGTCCTGACATAGGCAGTTGTGTTAGAAATATCAAAACATGACAAACAGACAGACAAACAGACACATGGGCAGACGTGCAGGCAGATAGGAATGCAGGCAGGCAGGCGGGTGGGCAGGCGGGCGGACGGGCATGTCACAACTAAAAGAATTTAGGCAAATCAACTAATAATAACCACAAGCAGCATTCTGACAATCCAACAGTTATTGCTGCCACGATACCGACTATTTTCACGGTACTATTAATTCATTCTTATTTTTCATTTCAAACAAAGCAAGGGCGACAAACCAGGCGAAATGATACTTTGTACATAAAGAGTTGCGTCCCATACATGTATCGGAAAGAGGATTTTTAACCATTTAACCCTCAAATTTGTTCAAGAAATCTAAATTTTCTCACAGAAAATGTACATTTGCAGACCAAGAGAAGACAATTTTTGGAAACTTACCACTGGAATGACTGGCTCGGTTATCGAGCCAGTCATTCCAGTTGTAAATTTTCAAAAATTATCTCGTGGTCTGCAAATGGACATTTTCGATGAGAAAATTTAGATTAGACGGGCCCGATACTCCAGTCAGCCGAAACAGACTTTCAGATAGAACGGCCATGTGTTAGACTAATCAGCCAGTATGTTGTTATAGATGGCACAACAGTTTGATGACATTAATAGGGAAAAGGCAACACGAATTTCCGAAACTACGGTTACAAAGCAGCAATTGCAGCTATTATATACAATGGGCTACATTTGCATGTAACGTAATCGATTGTGACATTATATACTTGATCTACAGATCGGATTCATCCATTGGTATCGCATGGTAAGCGGGGATTACGGAACTGGCAGCACCAGCTTACAGTAAAATTAGTTTCAAACTAAGAAGTAGTAGTAGTAGTAGTAGTAGTAGTAGTAGTAGTAATAGTAGCCGTAGCAGCAGCAGCAGTAGCCATTTCCTCATGACCCACCCTATAATGGGCCCCACAACTAATTATCCCATGGCGGGCACCAGGCTGGGCCCCAAATATGCTTAATCCGGCCCTGTGTTTATGAATGTATTATCCTAATTTACAGCCGCTGATTAATACTGGAACAGATTATGATGAACCTCTAATATTGGCCAAGGGCTGAACAAAGATGACTCATGCCATGGGCAGATGTCTGTTAGTCAATAAAACGTATAAGTTGAGTAATGATTATGTAGCAAACCAATATCCAAATTGAGTGTTTTAATAACGGCACAGCCATAATATCAACTTGGATATCACGTTTGATACCTATGGCAACCACATGAAATTTCAGATAAATTCGTATTTTTAATTCGCCTTTTTGGTTTCAGCAGTCAAGAGAGACAACTCATGGTGGTGACGCATAGCTGTCTATGTAGAATCGTCTCCCATGTATCAGGCTTAACTTTATCTGAACAGTTGATTTGTATTCTTTCCCCCTAAGGGAAACATAGTGTCTTATTGCGACCGTGCGTGATGTGTGCAAACTTTAACACAAGAAAGGATGTGTCAATTCACTAGGATGCCACAACTTTAGGCATGATCCTAAAAAATCCGGATTATTCGAGAAAATCTACAAAATCCGAGAACCTTTTACAACGGGACAAAATCAACAGGGCGAGGGTTCGTGCAATCTCTGATTTATCTTGTTTTAAATGTGATTTAAATACGTAATCGAAAAGAACTAGAGTAAATTTAGAAATAAAAATGTGTTATATTATTATTGATTTCCTTTCTCTGTAAATATAATAGCATACTTGTTTTAAGAACTGGTCACACACAGCATTTTCCTTTCCGCATTAGACAGCTAAGAGAGGGAATGAAGGAAAGACAACTCGTCGAACTGACGTCACAGTGCTGCGGCTCCACAATTTGATTGTCTTATAAACAAAGGTAGCGCGCTATATTCCTGACATAGGCAGTTGTGTTAGAAATATCAAAATATGACAAACAGACAGACAAACAGACACACAGGCAGACATGCAGGCAGATAGGCAGGCAGGCAGGCAGGCAGGCGGGCTGGCAGGCAGGCGGGCACGCGTGTGGCAACTAAAAGAATTTTGGCAAATCAACTACTAAGAACCACAAGCAGCATTCTGACAGAAATCCAACAGTTATTGCCGCTACGATACCAACTTTCTTCACGGTACTATTCATTCATTCTTATTTTTCATTTCAAACAAAGCAAGGACGACAAACCAGGCAAAATGATACTTTGTACACGTAGAGTTGCGTCCCATACATGTATCGTTCAAGAAATCTAAATTTTCTCATAGATCTGCATTGGTCTGCAAATGGACATTTCTCAAGACCACTGCAGAAGCCGTTTTTGGCAGATATGAGTGTTAAAGGGTTGATAACTCTCGTCCGCAAGGGGGTGGGGTGTGGGTGCTGGGTGGGTGGGGGTGGGGGGCATCTCAGAAATAACAAAGTATATTTCCAAAACAAAATAAAAAGTGGAAGCCATTTCAAGTCAAATTAAATCCAAAAATTCAACAGAACATTCCTTACACCTTCTTCAAAACTGTGTTAGCTAAGACTTTTCTGCTTTTCTTTTGGAAATGCGGTGCCTTATTCGCCATATACATCTATGGATCAGCTGTGTGTCCCCAAATTCTGGTAGTTACTTGAGGATGATGACATCACACGAGCATTGTCAGATAACATACTAACCGGAAGTCGCAATGGATCACGCCGTCATATATACGAATGTATCTGTTGTCAGAGTGCTGAACTGTAATAGCTGTTAACAAATTTAAGAAACAACCACCACCACCCGACCCCACCACCACGACCACATTTGACACCACCACCACCACCACTCCACCAAGGACTAGGCTGATTTTGTTTGTAGGCCCTATTCTGTAGACGTAAAATCATATGCTACACACACGGTTTTTCTGATGTCTGAAGTAAACTATACTTCTTACTTTTTGTCGACATGATACTGTTTCCAGCGTGTCACAAAACCTTAGTAGAAGATTTTCCATCTGACATTGAGCTGAGTAGAAAGTATTCTCACCAGAATTCTCATCGTTATCCAAATACAATGCGCAAAGGGAAGTGATCAATTAACGTTCGTTTCGTTGGTTTATTGGCCGCTTACACCTAGGTGTATTTGAGCCATGCCTCACTCTGCTGCCTTGTTTCCCCGAATGGTTGCTCTGAATAAAGATAAAAAATGAAATAATCAAAACATAAGACGTTGCTCGGGGTGTGTTTTGCCTGTTGCTTCCTAATGAGCTGTTGTTGGCGGGTGTAGGTGGTATACATGGGGCAAATATGAGGATGGTGGGATAGGGAATTACTGTATTTTTTCGGAGATGGAATGGTGATGTCAGTCTGTGAAATAAAATCTAAAAACGGAAATTAGGCAAAGAATTTTGAGATAAAAATAGTAAGAGACGAAACTTAAAGACAATACTATCAATAAACCTAAGTAACCTAAAATAATTGCATGTGTAGACGAGAAACAGGAAAAGGGTAAAATAAAATTTGTTTGCAACCCAAAACCCCTAAGTTAGAACTTAAAAGTATAACTTGTTGCCATTAGAAATAATAAGTTGAATGCGGGTGTTGCTATTTGGGAATTATAAAGGGCCTACCAGTCACGTCGTCAAGTTGTTAATATATCTTCAAATTTGTCTGAAGACGTTTTCCGCTTGCAGTCGTTCTCTAATTCTAACAGTTTGTCAGCCATCTAAATAGAACCACCTTTAGATGAATGGTAATATTTGCCTTACGAAAATAAATCAGAGCAAGAAATGTTGGCAAGTTTTAGTCATCCTTTCAATGCATGGGCTGCCTTCCTAATGCGATCTTCCACATCCTGTCCTTCACATACCCCACAGCGTTCAGGGATCCCTTGCTTAGGACGACAGACCTCCAAGATGTTTCACCTGATGTATTGTTGGGCGGGATGGGATGGGTGGGCGGGTAGTGGGTGGGACCGATGGCCGTATGATTATAAAAGTGTTCTCGATGGTAGCCTGCATATTTAGGGTGGGATTTTATTAGTGGGGATTCATTGGTAGCTGCGTGTGAAATTTTTGGGGCATTTTCTTAGCGGATCTACTCGATACAGACGTCCAATGCAAGGCTTAATGAAGACAACATTACACCGGAATCTTGTTTATCAATGAATGACTACATGCAACGATGCAACGATTCTCCAGGTTGATACATACTGGAACAAGCATTTTGGCCAGGATCAAGATTCAGATCCTGCTGAGATATCTTCTGGTGCTGGTGCGTTCAGGTAATAATCAGAATATGAATGAAGGGATCCAATATGTCATTCAAGTATATTACGTCATAATCAAATACGCCATTATGTAGGCTGGCGTCACAATCATAATGCCGTATTATAGGTCCTTCATGAAACTAGCAAAATCCGGCAATTATTGTATGTATTTGATGGATTTGCAATTTAATAAACATTCTCGTGAATGAGACGAAATAAATCTTAACATATGATGATTCCACTCCATGAAAATTAACATAATTTTTTAACTAGCGAAATTGAAATAGAGGCCTCTATTTCAATTTCGCAACTGAAAAAATTATATTAATTTATATGGAATGGAATCATCATATGATAAGATTTATTTCGTCTCATTGCACATAGGCGCATAATTTAAGCTTATAAAAGTATGCAATTTTAACAATTTTATTTTCAATCAGTCTGGTGAGAATGTCAAATTTAATTGCTCGTCAGTGACAACGTCACCCACCTACATGCCAAATATGAAGACCATCGGGGAGCCGATAACAAGTATCAACAGCAACTCAATCTAACATACTGTACCCAGCGTACTGAAATGCATTGAGACATCAGCCATCAATTATGTAGGATGAGTTTCAAGGAGAACAACAAATTAGACATGGGACACTACCTTGCAGATCCTCCACGTTGCAAAATTGTTCGAGCAACAGAAAATACTACGACTTCTCGTCTATCAATGTGGCCAGAGAAAAGACCGCACATTTGTATGTCGAGAACGCAATGCCATACACCAGATATCTGATGCGTGTATGACTGAATAAAATTGCCAGCTTTCAATCACGCCAAGCAGACGCCCTTGACAGATGACATCACAGCCACAGATGATTGTCTAAGGCCCGATTTATAAGTCGAACTTGCTTAATCTGCCTGAAAATGACAGAGTCCACTATATAAATCAACCAGTCGTCATTAGGGCGGCGCGACAGAAAGTTCGACTTTATAAAACGGGCCTCAAAATGTTTAGGGCGCGCCATCGGTTTCAGTGCATAGCACGGAAGGCAACTACATTGGGACTGACAAGGAGAGTGGGTTAAGAACCAATGGACGTCATGAATGATGTAGATAAGTATGCCACGAACGTGTATTTGAAGACGGACTATTCGTTGTTGTACGAATTGTATGTCTTTACTATTTAATACATAATGTATGCTGTTGAGTATTTTGAAACTAATTTGACTGATTGGTTTCAAAATATTCAACAGCTTATCTGCATAGTTTTCTGGAAATTGATAGTCAGAGAGTTCAGAGATCGATCGATCCCAACACGGACGAGGTGTGGATGAAACTTAGCTAGAGATGGGCGGGCCATATAGCTAAAACTGGAAAGGTCAATTCACTTATCAAGACAATGAGGAATTACAGCCATTTGTAAGTGATCTCAGGCCTCTAAAACATCAATTGAAGCAAATTAGGTTGAGAATTCACGTAAGGCACTATGAGACAGACATGAATTTGGACATGGCAGCTTCGGCGATGAACTGTTTAAGAATGCAGGTGATAGCATCTCCAAACCAATCGCAGGCGTAATAAACTGTTCCTTCATACACCACCTCCCTATCGACGATGTTGGCCGAGTTATTGCGGAGCCCAATTCCAAGAAGCCACCTTGACAAACAGAAATCTCGCGGCCTATCGCTCTCCAGCACGGCATCTGGAAGATCCTGCCTATTTTTAGCATCAATTATATATCGGTAAATTTATTCTATTGCAATTAATAATTTATTCACAGACCATGAGATTTGTATTTATGCCATCTGCCGTGACTCTCAAATAGCACAAAATGCAACCTTCTCATTTGTGTTCTGATAACCTTGACGGGAAATATAGAACTTATCCAAGACCTAAACCGTCTCGTCCATGGCGTTTCGTACACTATCATAAAGACAATGTAACAACATTAGGCATGACATAGATGGAACCTGGAGAATGTTATGCTGTTCTTCCAGATAATACCTAGCAGCACGTATTCACAATGTTGGCATGTGATAATAATTATAGATTGGAGGAGACTTTAACTAGTAAAGGTATTCCCACGGGGTCATGGAAATAGCTGTTCAGCTTCAACACACAGTCTTTGGACCATCACATTTTTTTCAACCAGAGATCCCTAAAACGGTAAATCGACCGCATATAGCATTATTCATACAGCAATACAAAGTTTAAAGTTCAAAGTTCAAAGTTCAAAGCTGTTTATTTCATAACATATTTTACATATATGTAAATTGAAAATGGGCAGTCCATCTAAGGCACAGCCTATGGATCGATGGACCCCCTAACATACAATACGAGACAGTGTACATGCCATAGGGGATGAGAGCTGCAATGATGCTGATGCTATGACATGTAGTACATAACATATAGCATGTTGCTTATACTTGTGCATGTACACACACACAGGTTTACGAAAGGTGTAAAATGGGGACATCCACCTGAACCCAGCAAACTGGGGACTTTCTTATTAATGGTCTTTTGAAGACACAAATACCATATGTTGGTTCTTTATGTCATCAAAACTTCCAGGATATCCTTTGATTTACTCTCCAATTAAATTACAGAAATCCACATTTCACCATATAACAGGAACACTCGATATGTGTTACATATCAGTATATAATAGTCGGAGAGGGGACATTTGACAATACCATTTACAGTCTTTGTGGGGACAATTTACACATGCACCTTTAGTAACAACCCTGCTGTATTGGGGACATAATCATGTTTTCACTAATAAAGTACAGTAGCATGATAGTATTACTTTCCATTTTTCAGATGACCCTAATCTATTCAGAAAAAATCTCAAATCATAGAACAGACGTGAAAGCAAGTCGACCTGCAATGGTTACAAGAATTGACACTATGTTATTGAAAATTCATGCAAAAGGTGCCAGTACATGTAGGAAATGTAACTCTGGGTTACAATCTGACAAATGATAGAGGAAACATGCCATATAAAATCTTATGGAGAAGAGAGACTTAGAACACACCATATACGCTAAGCTACAGTTCTCAAATTCTGACTGTGAGAAAGTAAGTAGTGCAGAGATTTGTTGGACAAGATCTGTTCAGCACCTGTATAATAAGTAGATTTTTACAACTCTTCAAATAGTCAAATCGGTGTTGGTACTGTATATGCATCACCTGTATGGTCACCAGTTCCCAAGAGATACATGCCTAATAGACAAGGCATATCAGTAAACTGATGGATGCTCCCGAAGGCATACCCTTGAGGAAAAGGGAAAGCCTTGAAACTATGACCTGGACAAACCAGGCAAAGGCGAATGGAAGGATGGACGAACTGATCGACAGACTCAGCTAGTTTTGACCTAAGATGCATCCACCTACCAAGTTTCATGATCATACACATCTTGTTTTAACCATTAATCCATAAGGCTGACAACAGTATATAAGTGCAGAAGAATTGAACAGCATCTGCACTTACTCAACAAGGACAAATTTTGTGCAATACCTGCATCATTGGTATATATTTTAATAGGATATTTGACCTTGATCTTTGACCTTTTGATCCCAGAATCAACACATCTGTTCAAGACACCATGTCCAACGAGTCCCCTAAGTTTGATCAATATCCCTTCAATAGAAACGTAGTTAATAAAAAATGTCTTGATAAATTCAAAGCTTTCTTAAGTAATAATCGGGTCAGTGACCTTGACCTTTGACCTTTTGACCCCAAAATTGGCACAGCGGTCCGGGACCCCACGGCATAGGCAAAACATCTCAGTCTACTGTGTTTCAAAATATTCAACTACTTACATTTATAGTTACCTTGAATTTGGGAATCTGGGAGTTCAAAGTATATAATTCTATGCCAACACACGTACAAAGTGGATGTAGCTTAACTTGAAATTGGCGCGTCATAGGTAGTAATGAATAACCCAAGAGTAGACTACATGTATTTCAGAAAAAATTATCACAGAAATGACCTGCTCGATACCCCACAGCAATTGTAGAGGCCAGTCACCTAAGGAGAATATACAACATACAAACAACAAATTATAAATACAACTTTGTTTATTAATACACAATGTCTGTAAATGCTTCTCTAACACAAACTTCAGTTATTGTACTTAATATCCATGATTCAATAACATTGCATACTTCTTAACCCTTTTGAAGCACCGGCATGATAACTATCAATAGGAAGTCTTCTTACTTTCCACTGCATCAGGTGGGAAATATTTAGATTAAAAAGTTACCAAGAATTTTCACTTGATTTTTCTACAAGTATTCACTAATGTTACCTCAAAATCCAAGCTTGTTGTCATGTATGTATGTATGTAAATATTTCTAGAGCGCCAATTCCGAAATTAATCGCTCAAAGGCGCTTTACAAATTTTAAAGGTCATTAAAGGTATAATAAACTTGAGCATTATTGGCCTTATCATCTCTGTTTTATTTATACATAAATAATTCCAGGTGTGGTATATGACACACTATTCTGATAATGTCTATTCATTATCTGTTCTATCCAGAATCTCACCAGACCTGTGGGAATAGGCCGCTTTCTTGGTTCAAAATGCAAGTCACAAATGTAGCTCAGCCTCACTGGGGTGGCGTAGGAGGGCCATAGTGTATCTGCTGCGTATTAATAATCCTCTCTTGTTGTACATACATGTATATTTGGTTTCAATTCCAACACTGGAAATATAGAGCTATTATTGACCTATGCTATACACTTACTATGTGCCTTACAGGTAGCTGCGTTCACTTTGGAAGCCCGCAGAACAGTGAGCAGCTTTAGCATTACGAGAATGATTTATACCAACATTTGCGTATTGGCGAGGACAATAAAATCAGCTAAAATGGCACCTGCAAATATCAAGCTAAAATGGTGTTAAGTTAGTTAGTGTTCCTAAAAAAACAGAAAATGAGAAATTTATGTAGGATTTACATCTTATATTAATTGATGAGAGCTCAGAGTAGTAGCGCTTTAAAACAAAGGTTGATGGATGGACAGTCGCCGTGACATAAGCTCCCATTGCCATTCTGGCTATGTGATCTCAAAACTAGAAATTACAGCCCAGAATGAGATCAGCTATGTTCAGTGAAACTGCATTTGACCCAGGGCACATCACGACCGTACATAAATGAAGTTTGGAGATTTACATATACGTACTTCTCTAGATATATCTGCAACCATACTTACATAGTGACTGAGTGACAGACCCGATTATAATACCCTGGCCCGTCCTTGGATGTCCGAGGGCAATAAGAATAAAGAATAAATGCTATGAGTTTTATGGCAAAACTTTATTTTAGATATTGCGGTGCAGACACACATATGGACGTGATCACAATACCAGTCGGCCGAGGGTACAATGTAAACCTTAGTTCAGCATAACTGGTATTCCTTGACACAGCTGATTGGAAAAGGCCAGGCTCAAGTTACCAACTCGAAAATTGAAGTTTGGGATTCATTTGCACTCAGGACATTTGGGTGTCCGGGACATTGTGTACATTGGGATGTTACACCACTGACTAAGCAGGGCAACCACGCAAGTTCATACTAGTTAAGACATATGTACATAAATACAAACCCTCCTGTAAGTCCACATTACAAATGATTCAAACATTACATTATACAAATGCCGAAAGTTAATGTCACATTTCACTTAAATTTTTATCATGAAGGTATCACCATGAACTTTAATAAATGGCCCAAGGGCCAAAATGCTCAATTGACTTAAGTGGAACAGCAATTGTGCAAATTATGTCCATATATAGAGTAACAATATGGTATCGTTCCTCGATACTATTGGTCAAATACGCAAGTGCATGCATCCCCGATGCAGCTGCTTAAATGTGCAAGTGGCACAAGAGTCCCAGCCAACACTGGCCAAATACATAAGTGACTGTCACAGTAGTAGTAGTAGTAGTAGTAGTAGTAGTAGTAGTAGTAGTAGTAGTAGTAGTAGTAGTAGTAGTAATCGCGGTGATTTCAGAGTGTGGTTTGTCTCATGTTTGTATTAAATATTATAAATTAACAGATAATCTATATCAATCAGATGCGAAATTTGTATTGGTTTAATACCTGTCCAATATAGATTCCATGGCAATTTTTTTTAAGGATTTCTAATTTAAGATTTTTTCGCGTATTTTTGTACCGGTGCTTTTCCATAGTTTTGTGGCTGCTATTGTGTTTCGTCGTTTTCCTGTTTCTGGTCTCATAAATTGGGTGTGTAAAATATGTTTGGCCCTAGTGCTGTGTTCATGGATACCAGTGTTGAGTGTGAAGTTGCAGGCGATGAATTGTGGAAATGTTTTGTGGTGATAATCTTTAACAATGGTGTACATCTGTAGTTTGCCTATGTCAGTGAGTTTTACAATTTTTTCAGATTTGAATATATTCTGGGGCCCTGCTGGTTTTGAAAGAAATGTTACTGCAGTTTTTAAGGCTGTTAAGCGTTGCTAGATTGCTCTTGTGCGTATTGGTCCAGATAGCGGTGCAGTAAGTGAGATGTGGGAGAACAAGGGTGCAGTATAGTGTTTTAATAGTATTTGGTGTCATATATGGTCTTAGTCTTTGTATGACACCTATGTCCCTTGCTACCTTTGCTGTTACTATCTCGATTTGTTTAGCCCAGATCAGATGTTTGTCTAAGTAGACTCCCAAAAATTGTGCAAATGGGGCTTCCTCAATTTCTTTTTTATTTATATAGATTTTTGGAGTGTCCTCTTTCTTTAATTTCAAATTTGTAAATAACATATAATTTGTTTTGTCAACATTTGTGATAATTTGCTAATTGCAAACCAGGTGGTAATTTCTTCCATTTCCTTGTTTACCGTTTTATATAAGGTATCTATATTGTCCTCACAGCAAAAGGCGTTAAGGCATCATCGGCGAACAGTATCAGCGACATGTGTTTGCAGATATTGGGTAAGTCATTCATATATAAGAGGAACAGCAGGGTGCCAAGAATAGATCCCTGTGGAACACCACGCGTTGATTGCCTGTTTTCAGAGCATACCTCATTATATTGTACACATTGAGTTCTTTTACTTAGAGAACTCTGAAACCAGGTGAGTGCACTACCTCTTATACCATAATAGGCCAGTTTGTCTAATAGGATTTGATGAATAATGGTGTCAAAATCTTTTGAAAGGTCCAAAAACATGCCTACTATGCTTTGTTTCTTTTCCAGTGATTCAATAATTTTTTTACACATTTCGATTATTGCATGCATTGTTGAGTGTTTTTCGCGAAATCCATATTGTGAACTGTATAGAATTGACTTTTTGTTTAGGTAACTTGTCAACCGATTGTACATTAGACGCTCTAGGAATTTGGAGAAGAGTGGAAGTATGGAGACTGGCCTGTAGTTTGAGGAATTAGTTGAATCCTTGGCTTTGTATATGGGTGTAACACGTGTAATTTATAATTTTGCTGGGAAGGTGCCTTGTGTTAAAGAAAGATTGCAAATGTGGCTTAGTGGGTTGAGAATATTCTCAGCGCAGCTTTTGTAAATACGCCACTTAAAGCCATCGATGCCAGAACTTCTTGATGGGCTAAATGTGTTTAGTGAAATAACAATTTCTTCCGTGTTATTAGGATTACAAAAGAACGACGATTGATAGCTGCCTGCAAGAAAATCAGTAAATTTTTTATTGGAATTTGCTTGGATTTTGTTCGAAAGTTGTGGTCCTATATTTAGGAAATAACTATTGAATCCATTGACAATTTCAAATTTATCCGTGATGACTTTGTTGTCACAAAGAAATTGTGTCTGTTGTGCCCTTTTGGTCTTATTTAGAAGCGATTTGATGATTTTCCATGTTTTCTTTATATCACTTTTTAACTGTTCGAATTTACTCTGATTTTTTCTTGGATGTTTTGATGATTTGGTCTAATTTGTTGCTCTATTTTTTAAATTGGATATCATTGTGTTTAGTTTGACACTTAATACATGTTAAGTAGAGTTTGTGTTTCTTGTGGCAGGCAGCTATTAGTCCGTTCGTAAGCCATGGTTTAGTTGGGCTTGGCTTATTTCTTCTATTTTCTTTCAATGGGAAGCTTTGATCAAAAATAGATGTGCATATGTCATGAAATTAGGCAATCTACATCACCCGAGCAAATGCCAGTCATCAACCTTTGAAAACAGTTGAAACAGACAGTGTATGTGCCATTTCTAATTCACAAAACAGAATACTGTGCTTTGTCCGTTATTGGCAAGATTTGTCTGCAGTCATGGAAAGTCATCAACAATAGGCTACAGAGCTGTGCGACTACACAAAATGTATTTGAATCAGTCCTAAGCTTGGCCTGGAGAGAACGAATTCCATTGAGGTCGGAGAACCATATGGAATATGTTGCCCAGATATGACAGCCTTGGAGACATTATTAGAGATGCAATGCAAAACCAACAATGGACCTTTCCGGTTTTAGCTATGCCCCGCCCATCTCTAGCTAAGCTCCACCCACACTTCGCTCGTGTTGAGATTGATCGATCTGCGAACACGCTAACTACCAATTAAAAAAAAACCCCAAATATAAGCTGTTGAATATTTTGAAACTAATTGACTGGTTGCTGTTGCTGCCTAAGGAAGCAACAGCGCCTAGTCAAATTTGTTTCAAAATATTCAACATCATGTTTATTAAATAGCAAAGAATTACAAAGACATACAAGTCGTACAACGTGCCGGACTGTTTGAGATTTTATGATGGTCCATATGGAACCCTTTGTAACGTATTGATGGTGACGTCATCATACACATGTTACTCTGTGCCGCATCCGAGACAAGATCGATTACTTCACCGGATTATGTCAAAGTGGCTTCAAACATGGACGCAGCTGTGCAGACATTGTATGGGCTCAATGCATGCTTGTGCCGGTAGTCATGTCCACACACTGGGACTTCCACAAAATGGGCATTGACATGTCACGAGCCTTCGACACAATTAACCACTCAGAGATCCTAGATATACTAAGCCAGGCCAGTTGCAACTACTACTTGCAGCCACCAAGCTGAGAGTACGAGTCAAGTCAGTGAAGTCTGTAGAGTTTGAGACTTCAATCGGCACCCCACAGTGAGATGGTCTATCTCCGGTGCTTTTCACCTGCTAACTTACTGCCGCATTGAAATCTGTGCGGGAAAGTTCCACAAGTGCCAATACTGGGCATGTGGCTAGAGATGGAATATGCTGACGATGTGGACTTCATAGACGAGGAAAAGAAACCCCTTGACGAACTTCTCCCAATAGCTGCAAGCAAACTAAAAGTTGAGAATCTCTTTATGAATGAATCCAAAACAGAGTTCACCCACATATACCTATACAAAGCATGAAACTTATAGAAAATGACGACCCACTTCGTTGCGACGGACTATGGAGAAAAGGTATAATCGTGGGCTCTCTGCTTTGCAGTACTGCTGCCATTTCTGCACGCTGCGTCATGGGGAACATAGCTTTCCAGTCCCTCTGGAAGCTATGGATTCGTAGATGGAAGATGCCCTTGATAAAGAGGATACGTTTATACAATGCAACCTGCGTATCCATGATGCTGTATAACTGTAACAGCTGGGTAGCTCCAAAGGCAGCTCTAGACAAACTCGAGGCTTGCCACCGCAAACACCTATGGACCATCACTGGACACGGATTGCCAGACAGCATAATTTCCAATGATGCACTATACAAGATGTGTAATACGTCGCCGCTCTCTGAAAAAGTCGTCCAGCAAAGATGGTCCTTGTTTGGCCGTGTGCTAAGGATGTCAGACGAGACAACAGCACAGAGAGCCTTGGAATTCGCCATACTCGAAGCCAGCAAATACAAAGCCAAGAAAGAGGACGTCATTGCATAAATCTGCTAAGTATGCTACGAGATGACCTCACGAAAGCAGGACTCGGTACACTCAAGTCAAGAGTGGACCTGAGGAAGCTAGGAATTTGGGCTGAGGACAAGACACAGTGGGAAAAATGGAAGGAGGACTGGTTTCACATGTAGGATGTTTCTACTACTACAGGCGCAGAATATAGTAATTATACATACATTCCATATACATTGATGTAATTTTTTCAGTTGCGAAATTGAAATAGACGCACGGATCTATATTTCAATTTCGCAAATTAAAAAATTATATTAATCTATATGGATTTATTTCGTTTCATGACACATAGACACATAATTTAAGCTTATAAATGTATGCAATTTTAACAATTTTATTTTCAGTTATTCTGGTGTGAATATGCACCTTTAACATCCAATGGATGGATTGCAATGCTCAAGACAACAACAAACTTGTTTGGCAATATGCTTTTAATGTCACGGACCTGCGATATCGATAGGAGGAAGGTTTTGCAGCATTCATATGACCCAAATCGCCGGCCCCTTGATATCACAGATCGTGCAACGCCAAATTAACGTCATTTAGATGATGCAATAAAAGCTTGGTTGTAGGCCTATGAGCCGGGTCTTTTGCATCAGAAGTTGTGCACCGAAATTTTCTTTCCTCAGTTAATTGAAAAGTGACCATGCTAATCGCATCCTGAAACCGATCTCACACTTTCATTTGCATAAATTTAATATGGACTCACTGCAGCCATACATTTCCGACGTCATCATGCTACACGACGATGGTCCCCGACGCCGCCACCACGAAGGAAACTACACACCATCACCTACCCCAACTCACCCCACCCAAGCCGGTTACATCTTTATGAAGATGAATTATCAAACGCTTTTATAGCATCATATGCTCTGCGCGACCCGATACCTCAGCAAGGTCGCTCAATCGGTCGTCAATCTTTCTACAATAAATGAAAACCAATACTTTTTTAAACCCTGGCTGTTGTTGGATGCGTGGCCACGTGGCGCGCGAAGATGAACCACAACACGCTACTGCGGTATTATAACTGTTAACCGTCTGATTGCTGAGGTTTTTTTGCAGATGACATGTTCAACAACTCATACAGCTGGGCCTGCTAAATATTTTGAAAACAATTTGACTGGAAGTTGCTGGTGGCTAACCCACCAACAACTTTCAGTCAAATTGTTTTCGAAATATTCAGCAAGTCAAGAGTCTTTGCTCATTGAAATTATTACGGGATACAGCGAGATGAAGTGTGCGTTCTTGTGGCTTACAGCAGCGAGACAGTTAACCAATTCCACGTCACAGATGAGGTTGATTACGACACTCGTAATAATTATTAAATAATACTGATTAATTTGAATATAATATGTCTGAAATTTGTTGCTGTCTTCGCCTATAACGCATTCAGTCGCCCTAATTTTAAAACATTTGCCAAGTCTCACATTTAGCTAGTACCAAACATGCTTACTGGAAATCTCAGGATGAAATGCGTCAAATGAATCCCGTCGTCTGCTGTTCTTGTTTTAGCTCATAAATTTGGAATTCCGGGAAAATACGGGTTTCATGCCATCCTTATAATGTCAATTTGGCTGGCCATAAACCCTTCGACCACATGCAACTTGACAGGAAGTGAAGGAAGCCGGATTGTTTCAAATTTGGTTTTGTTACATTGTGTAACTGGTGAGTGGGGTTGGGACCGGCTGGTGGATAAGTGTAAATGATGAATATGTTTGGATGGATCGGAGAGACGTGAGTCTGGACATGGAATGGACAATGGGAAATCCGATCTGTCACTCAAGAATATGACATCATAGTAAAATACATACGCGTGTGTTTCTGATGAATTAAAATTTAATAACCAGTATGTTGAATATGTTGAAACTAATTTGACTCGTTCTATTCTCTGATTTATGGATTTATTGTAGACAATTAAACTCTCTGTAAAACAAAGTTTCGTGAGCGAATTTCTTCATTTAATACTCGCCATGCCGCGTGATATGGCATTTTCACTGAACGGAGTGAATGCCACCTTTCCCGTTCACACACAATACTTAAATGCTTGAACTGGCAATTTATTGTTTGCATGCATGGGTGCGTGCGTGCGTGAGCGAGTGCGTGCGCGCGTGCGTGCGTGAGTGCGTGCGCGTGTGCGTGCATTCATGTTTTGTTAAGGAATATTTATTAACTTAGTGAAAAGCCAATGCTCGAAGAATTGAAAATGTGAGAATATTGGATTTTCTCAAGCATGTATCTTGTTGACAGATGACCTGTATCTCCCTTGTTAGTTTCGCAATAGAGGAAATCGCCTATCACCCGTTATGCCAATATGAAGCTCTGATTCTCTCTGTTTTTCTCCCCTATTCTCAGACTGATTTCATCTTCCAGCTTGTCAAAACTAGAAAGAGATAAAACACATCCATCACCTGAGAGTTCGATGTGCTGTGCGAAATTCGGGATTGTGGCGAAATAAGATAATCCGAACCTTCATAGGAAAAGCAAATAAGATTAAACGAACGTCTCCGACCTCCGACCCGCATCTCGCCCTGTCTTGATGACTCGCGACGCTAACCGTAATTATCTTCCATCAGCCGTTTTGGCTTTTGCCCTTTGCCATGAAATATTCTCGATTTAAGGACGATAGGCCGACGTTATATTTAATAACGTTATCAGCTGTGCGTCACGACCGAGTCTCACCCCGTGGCTCGTGGGTTTATTAGGTAATTACCTTTTGATGTCGCCAGTGAGCGGGGTTGATGGAGCCGCCAATGAGAATAGATGGTGAGGTGGCCCCGAGTTCAGAGAATTGCTGATTGCGGGGCGTGTAGCTCGCCCAAAGGTCGGGTCCGGGGTGGAAACATCCGGGCAGTGATGCACGAGAATCGGTTTATAGCCTGGAATGAGGTGAATGTTAGCCGGGGATGAATTGATATTTTATATCAAAGTCGCGATAGATCCCATATTTTATTCGGCAATATTTAACGTTCTGGATGTGGGCCGTAGAAGGTAGAGTGAAGTCAAGGTTAATGCAGTGTCTTTATTGAAGGGATTATGGATCCAATAGTCTGCTTGCTGAATATGACAACTATATCTTGATAACGCGGCTTACCGGGCCGATGCTGGGCCGACACTGAGCCGATAGAGTGAACGAACAGACGGGCGGGCGGTCGGACGAACAAATAAATAAGCAATAAATAAGCAACACGTACACACATGTAAGAATGGACATACACATAAATACGTGCAGAGGTGTCTGAGCAACTGAATGGATAGTGGAAATGATTAGCAAGCCGGAATTAAAGGGATGCTAATCTCATCTCAGATGTTGTATTGTGCCGATAGATTGTGGTTTATAGATTCCATATCATTCATATACTGTCACATTTCTTTATCTGTATAACAATTATCTGCTTTGTAATATCGCGTAAATGTTGAACAGCGATCAACGCCATTTTGTCTCCTCAAGCGATACTGTGTGATGTCATGCAAGTGCCAATGGTTTACATTCTTTATTATGTAATACATATCCTGCTGAATTTCATGAAACTAATTTGACTGGAAGTTGTTGCTGCCTGTGGCAGCAACAACTTCCAGTCAAATTAGTTACAAAGTATTCAACAGCTTACCTGTATGATTGCTTTAATACGAAATTGTCAAACTATAGCTGGCACCTCTATGACGGAGCGTATATACTATTCCAGGTTCATGACGGAGTATTTCTGTATCTTATGATTGTGACGTCAGCTTGCATGTGACATAATTAATAATGACGGCATATACTTGACTGACAGATCGGACTCATCCACCACAAAAGTAAATAGTTGGAAAAAATGCAAGATGTACTGGCTGATTATTTTATTATTGGTCTTGCATCACATAGGATAAACCTGCTTCACCCAAAAACTGAATTTTCGTATAATTTTGTGTGAACCACGAAAAGGCACAACGCTATTAATACAGCGCAGCCAAAACTAGGTTAACACGCAAAACCCTCCCGCCCACCCACCCCCTCCCCAAACCCCCACGGAAATGTGTTAGTTAATACAATTTTGAACACGAGGTAAGAAACAGCAAATGTCTTGCAATCAAATTTTGTTCTAAATATTCAACAGTACGTTTTATTTTGTTTTGGAAACACGTTAAATTATTTCTGAGCTGGACTGTACCACGTTTACTCTCAAAGGCCCGCATGCGGTAAGATGTACTACCCATACCAAGTTTTGCGACAATGGTTTGGAAGTGTTGTCAACGTGGACTGGACAACAAGTAGGTCCAAATAACCTAGTTTTGATGCATGAACCACCTTTCGCCATGCATGCATATACCAAGTTTGATTACTATAAACGAAAGATTCTTGAAACTACATCCCCTCCAAAATAGCCTATAATGGTCAATAAACCATGAAAATTAGGCCACACTGATCTACTTTGGATATATTAAACACCATTAGACTATAAGGCATCTGCACAGCAAGGCTGGCCACAAGGCTGGTAGTTATGGAAACGGACACCAACCCAGCAAGTCGGAAGGCTCGATCCTATCAACTGGGACCATGGCATGTTTTGATGCGCTGCCTCTATATGATATTTCATTATCTGTTTGTCAATAAAACATAATGATGTTCAGTATATTTTATCTAAATTTAGTAAATTTTTTTATTGTAAATTTTATTTTATTTTCTTGGAATAATAAAAACTCCCAAAGATGGCGCATAGTGTCATTCTACCACACCGTGTAAATTACACTACAAATATTAAGAATTAATTAGACCTATATTTTCTTGACATTAGTTGTCTCTTTAAACTAGCATTCGCTTTAATGTTATTCAGTATGTATTCTCAAAATGTATTTTCTTTTATTATCTTGTGGTCTTCTGTTAACGGAACCCGGTTGCTAGTTTGTGTAAGTAAAATACGTTGGTCGGCTGAGAGTTAAGGTTAAAGGCACTCAGACCAGCATTAATCGCGCCTAATGCGCCTTTCCACTGTATCCATCCAGCATGTGACGTCATAATCAACTACGTGACGTGTAGAATAACATCATAATGAATGACGTCATTATGACATCATGAATGACGTAGATAAGTAACTAATCAGTAATTTTGAAAATGGCAGGTTCGTGGTGCTGAAGATTGAAATGAATTAATCATCGAATAATCCTTTGAACTCCGAAGTCCCAGATTCTCACTTTTTAAGACGATCATACTGTTAAATTGTTGCATATTTAAAAACTAATTTGACAGGAATCTATTGCTGCCATAGGCAGCAAAAGATTCCAGTCAATTTAGTTTCAAAATCTCATCCGTGTGAAACAAAATTGTTCTGAGCATATATGCAGTGGTCGAAGGGTTATTCGTCATCAACATGGATTTTGGATAGCCATCAATGGCAAATGTCACAACACCAGAAAAATGATTACAACTTTCTGTGAATCCGGGAAAATATGACATGTTCCATCGAATGATAAACGTCCATTTCCTTTACGGAATCAGTGTCTCCTGGGCGCTAATTCACTCTGATCTTACTGGCACGAGGCGTGAGGTAGTATGTGTTGTGGTGGTGAGGATGGTGATGGTGGGACCGAGGTGTGGTCGTAGGGTTGGATGGGTATAGGACTGCTTCGCATCACCACAACCACCACTGCCACCACTACTAGGGGACGATGTGGCATGGCGTTTACAGATGGTCGGCTCTGCCAAATCATCATCACGAACATGATGGCGGGTGAACAAAACATCTCTCGCCGATACATGACGACTTATTCGCAATGAAATACGCCGTCTTTGTAATCATGGGCCAGAAGTGATGGAATATTTCCACCATACATCTTCATTAAGTGCCCCTGGCTTGTCATAACGGCGAGCCCTCATCGTCGGTAATCAGATTTACCGAATCACCCCTACCCGGCCAGGCGAACAGGCCCTGACACTTCGTGTCCCGGGCTTTGTGAGACGTATTTTAGAGGGCATTTTGATGGAGTATTCTTGGTTTGTATTCTTTAGGTTACGATCCCGGGCCAAGCGTCTAGCAACATAAATGTACAATTTGTCAGCCGTTATCAGGCTCGGAATGATGACATGCGCGGTGATTGAAGCTCACTCGCACCGCCGCATCGTGAACCTACAATAATTGTCAGATTTGTGACCGGGCCAGAATCATCGATAATAATTGCAGATTTATGTGCTAGGTATAGACTTTTTGACGTGGTCATGCGTCAATTTATTCTAGCCACTGTTATCTTTCCAAGCGTTCGATGCCTTATTGATTCTCAATTACACCATAACAGAACACAGATTTTATTCTATCATTTGTTCTAAAAGTGATGTCTCTAAGATGTTGATTGCTATGACAAGTATTTTCACTATAGCTTATATATATATATATATATATATATATATATATATATATATATATATATATATATATATATATATATATATGTAACGCGCCGGTGACCAATTTGTCCCGTTTGTAAACGAGGCAGACCCATATGCAAATTTGTGATCGCCGTGCTCATTTGTAAGCGGTGAACCGTCCAGTCATTTCTTACATCGTGTTCAAAATTGTACTAACAATAACATGTTTGTGTTTTGGATCTAGCTTCAGTATAGTTTCCGAACAGATTCTAGAATTTGATCAGATCCGGATCCTTGTTCTTTTATAAGGATAACGGTCAAAGTCTGCAAATCGTCTTGCACGCTGCAAAGAAAATAATTGAGCCAAATTGGATCAGTAGTTTTTCTAGATACAGTTCCTGACACATAGACAGGTAGGCAGACGGACGAGTGGGCGGACGGGTGGACCGGTGGACGGGCAGGCGGACTTGCAGGCTGGTTGGCGGGTGGGCGGGTAGGCTGGTAGGCTGGCTGACAGGCAGGCAGACAGCGGACAGGCAGGCCTACATGCATGGATGCATGCATGCATGCATGCAGGCATGCAGGCAGGCAGGCAGGCAGGCAGGCAGGCAGGCAGGCAGGCAGGCAGGCGTGTATGCACACATGCAAAAGGCAAACATGCATGCATGCAGCAGGCGGGCGGGCAGGCAGGCAGGCAGGCAACCCTTACCACTCTGATGTCAATATTCTATCTTTTATTATGTAAATTGCAACGAAACTGGTGTATATTTTTCAACAATTTTAGTGGACGATGTTGCTGTCTACAATAGCAACATCTTCCACCAAATTTGTTGAAAAATGAACGCCAGTTCATCGTTTAATTTAATTAGAAAATTAAAAAAATTTCACACCAGATAAGTATGATTTAATACGTATCCTTTTGGTAGTGGATGGACAATGTTTGTTCTTTGTTTTTCCGGTGCACTCGTACGCTAGCTTTTTAGACGCTCTGGTGTTAGTCAAATGTCAAAGACAGGGCAAACCGGTCCGACATAACCCATAGTACCCCTGAAACCGGTATTGCAATTGACCAGTCCCATTATGGCCTGCTTAGGTCACCAGGCGATTATGCACGCTACGATGCAACTGGTAGCGACTCTCTGAACCGCTGGGCTGTCCCCTTGGCGCGATTGTGTATAACTCCCAGCAAATAGTTCCTGCCAAACGCTACCAAATCGTAAGCTCTCTCATACCAACTGACATCGGCGCTTAAAGCGATGTTAATCTCATCTCAAATGTTGTATTGCACCGATAGAATATGGTTTATAGATTCCATATCATTCATATCCTGTCAGATTCCCTGATCTGTATCGCAATTATCTGTTTTGTAATATCGAGTAAATGTTGAACAGTGATCGACACCATTTTGTCTCCTCAAGCTATTGTGTGTGATGTCATGTATGCTCCAATGCATCACATTCTTTATTATGTAATGCTCATCCAATTGAATATTTTGAAACTAATTTGACTGGAAATTGTTCCTACGACAGCAACAACTTCCAATCAAATTGGTTTCAAAATATCCTACAGCTTACCTGTAGGATTGCTTTTATACCACATTGCCAAACTATAGCTGGAGCCTCTACAACTGAGCGTGTATACCGAGGCAAGACACACTAGGGTTTTTCTGATTGGTTGAAAAGTAAATCATGACAGCCATCATAGCGTGTAGAAATGTACCAACATTTAACTACTAAATCCTGAATATCTTTCCTTAGCGGCGTGATACAAAGCTTAAAATTACCTGGATAGTTTAGGGTCGGCGTGTTAGATCACCTGAACTGCTATCAAGAGATGGGATTAGTTATCCTTTAAATTGTCACATAGAATTTAATTATATTTTGTTATTTTTTGCTTGGGTCATTTGAGATACAGGATAATTGGTCCATTTAGACCATGCTCTTTGAATGTAGATTTATTTCTATGCCTGCCTTCCCAATGGTCTTTAAAATGTGTTCTCTAGATTTCCGGTTCATCGGACGATTACAATAGTCCTTCGAGTCTGGAACAGCGTATAGAGAGTGATGTTCCTGATACAGAGAAATTAGCTTCTCCTCATCTTCATACACGACTAGCCATTTTAACGAGTTAAGAAAAAGAATATAATAGCTTAAACAGGCATTAATTTTTCGCAGATTGGCTAACCAACCCAATTTCTATTGCACGAGCATGAAATTACACTCATGGCGATTGCAATTGATCCACGACTCTCGGCGACGTTTTCTACTCCGGCGACAGGCGATTTTAATTCGCCGATTGGTTGCGAGTGAGATGAAACTGCCAGCAAGAGAATTGATCACGCGGAATCGCGAGTAGTTGCAGCAAAATGGATCGGCGACAAGTTGAGTCGCGTCGCGAGGGTGACCTAAACAGGGCGTAAAAGTTACTTCACGGTAATAAGACTAAAGTCGGGGTCACATATTATGATTTTCCGCTAATACGAAGTACTTCCTGTCTCCTAGACAATTCAAAGTGAATTGGAGACAAGACTTGGTATGGTGGTAACCCTGATTTAGAATCAGAAACCCAGTACATATTATCGGCTACCATAAATTGGTCTTCCGGCGTTTAGTAATTAAAATAACTTTCACGTGACCACTGAAACGCATATACATAAACTTCCGGCAATTACTACGCATGCGCAAAGATTAACGCGAGTCCTGGGCGGTCGTAAGCCATGTATACACACAATTCCATTGCTGCTTTTATAAGCTTTTATTCAGATCTCATTGTACTAGCTTACGACCCCG
>CM067360.1:72105445-72238609 GCA_034401795.1 Chaetoderma sp. LZ-2023a | reverse complement strand
GCATGACACGTGTGTTGACCCCGCAACAAAATCTTGACATGTTAAGACTTTCTCGATTTGGCTAATGTAATTTCCGATATGCTTACACCTTACAAAATCGCACCGTGACCGTACCATAGAAGCAACTTCACAATACAGCCAGCTAGAGTTTCCCCAGGATGTTGGTCACTGAGCCGGCCAAGGCTCACACCTTAGCGAAAAATCGTAATGTGTATCCCCATTTTAAAGGATAACCAACCTCATTTCTCGATAGCTATTCGGGTGATCTAATATGCCACTCTTAAACGATGCAGGTACTTTTAAGCTCTTTATCATGCCGCTAAAGAAAGATATTCAGACTTTAGTAGCAAAATGTTGCTACATTTCTACAGCCTATGATGGCTGTCATGATTTAGTTTTCAACCAATCAGAAAAAACTAGCGTACCCACCTCGCTATATACGCTCGGTCGCAGAGGTGCCAGCTATAGTTGGCAATTTCCTATAAAAGCAATCATACAGGTAAGCTGTTGAACACTTTGAAACTAATTTGACTGGAAGGTTCTGCTGCCTCAGGCAGCAACAACTTCCAGTCAAATTAGTTTCAAAATATGCATCAGGATATGTATTACATAATAAGGAATGTAAAACATTGGCACTTGCATGACATCACGCAGTATCGCTTGAGGAGACAAAATGGCATTGATCACTGTTCAACATTTACGCGATATTACAAAGCAGATAATTGTTATACAGATAAGGAAATGTGACAGTATAAGAATGATATGGAATCTATAAAACCACAATCTATCAGCACAATGCAACATCTGAGATGGGATTAGCACCCATTTAAACAAGACTTGACACGGGTGAACCATGCCCGGAGGAAGTGCACGCTTTCTTCACCGGTGTTTTTTCTCTCACTGGTCCAGTATCCATGCTTGTTTTGGATCAATCCCTTGAATAGTGCTCACTCCATATTTGAACATGATCATTCGGGCCGATAGAAGAGACTCGAACCCATCACACCATCAACTCTCAGAACAAGCTAGAATGCTTAATTTCTACTGTTCTGAAGATGACTCTTCCATTCTCATGACGGAGTTATACGTTATAACAGTTGTGATGTCAGCTCACTAATGACGTAATTGATTATGGCATCGGATAACTGAGTGGAAGATCGGATCCCTCCATTCTTCACGAGCATGGGCAGATCCGGCAAATCCCTAGAAGAGTTGTCTATCTCCTATAGTCTTGGGTCAAGTAGCATACATTGGAACAGGAGCTCGGTCAACACGTATAATACAGTTACGCCAGCCAAACCTTTGTTGCGATCTCCATATGATTACTGCAAGAATACAGACACATCTTTACAGTGACACCATCGCCTACAAATCATCCATCTTTCATTATATGCCTTCTTAAAGATACATTATCTGGTAGATCTATATATTTTATATACGAAATTATGTGCATAAAATGCTTCTAGTGGGTCAGTACTAGCATTTTGCTTACGTCTTTTAAATTTATGCGCGACGAGAGTTGTACAACCTGTGACTCCAGTATTGTGTCAGAAATGGTCAAACTATCTTGACATATTTAAAATTGCTGGGCGATTTGGCCTAAACGAAAACCGGTGACGGTCTCACTAATTAAACCGGTTTAACGGAAATACTAGTTTCAGGGTCTAGAATAATTGAAAATAATTAGAAATATGAAACTTTTTCCATTATAGTCTAGCCATTCTATGAAAAAAGTGGGTCACCGCACTACAAATTGCAACGTGATTTATTTTATCACTATTCATTTCGGAAAAACAAATGAAAGAACATATTAAACATCTTCCAAAATCGAATTAGTGGGACAGTGCCTAGTTTACGTAAATCCAAGGTGTTAAACCAGGATCTTTAGTACAAGTAAGTGACACATAAATAATACATACACAAGTTCTGCATAATCTAAGTGGTGGAAAATGCCTAATTTACAGGAGTCAAAGATGGCCGCCATAATATTTGTCATTAGGGTTTGACCTTATTTTCACTTCTAGTCAAGCTGATTTTCAATGTTTAAAGGTGGTAAACCATTATCATCTTTTAACATTCAAATAGCTTGATTAGATGTGAACATGATTTAAGCCTATATAATTCCAAATATTGTGGTGCCCATATTGGATGTATATAAATTCGGCATTGCTTACCTACTTCGAATTTAGGACTTTTGCGTGCTATTTTTGTTTTCGGAGAAAAACAGTGAAAATTAAGTTTGTTGCAGTTTGTCTGTTGCCATCTGTTATAGGATGATACATGTACTTTCAGCTGTATATTAGTTTGCGTGCCAGACATTATGGGGCCACACCTGTTCTAACATTTGACCAGCCCCTTTGGTGGAAGGCTCTAAGAAAAGTGCCACTATAGATAGTGAGATCAGATCCACCGTACTGATGCTTGGAGGATTGCATACGGAAATGAGCTCTTTAGGTGCTATTGGACACCATATGGTGGACACGAGTCTGCAGGAATTGCTAGAGTGCATATATGCAAGCAATATAGTAGAGATCTATCTTGAGTGGGAAATAGATTTCCAGCTCTGTTCAGGGACACCTGATTTTAGGTGGAGCCCTCAATGTCACGCTAATGTCACAATAATGTCACATGTCTTTGGCATGCCAGTACCACACACAACAGCAAGTCAGGCTGGAGATAAATAAGCAAGAAGGCACAGCTACAGCAGGGTCTTCCCATGAATGTACCTCAGCAGAATCTCACCAATCCACTGGTGAAAAGGCAAATGTCATGCCAAAAATTGAAGTCACTATTGCTGCAGGAAGGAGATTTCCAGGGCTGGTCGGGGACACCTGATTGTAAGTGGAGCCCTCAATGTCACGTTAATTTCACACTAATATCACATGTCTTTGACATACCAGTACGACACACAACAGCAGTCAGGCCGGAGATGATCTTGAGTCACCATTACTGCAGGAGTATTATATGATGACATACTGGATGGGTCAATCACATTAGAAAGATTACAGGACTCCGAGGGCCTGCATGACATCAATCAGAAACTACTCGCAAGTAAAGATGCCATGCAGAACCAACACACAGCCAATGTGGTTACTGTATCATTCATCAAAGCAGAACGGACTGGTACAACTGGCAGCTGCATGTGATGATGATATCTGGCAGCTACTGGCCACAATAATTATACCAAATCTGTTCACCTGTATTTGCATAGCATGTATGTAGCAGCACTATCAAGATGGTATGTATGTTGGTAAAAGATCAGAAGCTACTGACTGCATGGATACTCAATGAGAACTTGGCAGACGTATTTCAATATGAGCTGTGCACATATCCCCTCTTCGAGAATAGATGTATACCTCGACTAGCAAAGAAAATTCCTTGGGATGTGCACTTTGGAAGTTGGTGCCTGCAGATATTCCGTCACCATCATGGGAAGTACAATACAGATAAGATGGGGAGCATTCCTGTACAGAGTTTCATAGGATCGTGGATCAACATATGAGGAGATATGTCAGCAGTGCATCAGATAGGTGGTAAGTCACTATCGCCAGCCAGTTGTTTGATATGTATTTGCAGGGGCTGCGCAAAAGGACATAACACAGTAACGAAGATCATGGATGCATGTTGCAGCAAATGTGAAATTATCAGGGTTTTATGGTATTCAGTAGACGAAAGGACATCCTTTCCAGTAAGGGGAATAAACAAAGGTTCATAGACCTGCTCAGTGACACCATAGCGCGCCATGGATGCCACACGCTGATCTAGTAATTGTGCAGAGTACAATTGCTCTGGATGAGAGAACGACTACACCAATTTCGTTGCAGATGACACAGATGTTCTGATATTACTTTGTTTCCACTCACAGACCTCCACACCTAATATATACCTTTGGTCTGAACCCCGTTATGGTATGCAAAGGCAACCAAGATGCTGGAATATTGCTCTCCCGAGAAGCATACATGGCTGACAAGTATGTATCGATGTGTTATTTGTTCCTGCTAGCATTGGGTGCGACACGAGATCCAACATATATGGATTGGAAAAGGGCCTTGCAATGAAGCTGATGTGCACCAATCAAGTGTTTCATGAACCAGCTGAAACGTTTAGAGATCTAATACAAAAACATGTTATAGCATAGCAGCAGAGGAGAATGCCATAGTTTCATTATACACAGTTGAATCAGGTGATAAGCTAGATTTCCTCAGACGGCAACGCTTTCACCAGAAGATAGGCAGTAGCACATCATGGGTGAAGTCAGAGGTTCTCTACAATCTCAGTAGCTGCCCAATCACATAGCATCCGCGTCTATCTACACGTTAATGGTACGTGGGCATCATATGAAATCAGAAGACTGGGGATGATGCGAACATGATGGGACTTACTTTCCAGTCATAACAGTCAAGGAAGCATCCCGAATAGAATTGCTGGGGGTGGTTAGGTGTTATTGTAAAATGGGATGTAGCAATAGACGATGTTCCTGCAGGAAGAGTGGACCAGATTGTTCTAGTGGGTGTGGTCAATGCAGAAGTATACGCATTAATGTGACAAACGTGGAAGATGATGAAAGATATGATACATAAATCAATGTCAAAGATCACATTGCATCAAAGCTAACGGATCTGTGAAGCAAAGGTTACATCGAATGACTAATTTAAGGTCGTCTGCTCCTCGTCACTAGACCGCAATATGCCTAAATACTAATTATCCACACGGCCAATGTTATACATTTCACCATGAGCTGTCTGGTAAAAATTTCCTGGTTCCACTGCAACACAATACAATTTACTTTACCTACAGCTGATAGACTTTATGCCGTCAAATTAGGTGGTCACAAAAGAAAGGCAGTCGCTTAATACAACTCGTCTTGAAAGGCTTATTATTGCATGATCAGATCATTATATATGGTGGTGGCTATATATGTACTTATATTAAACATAGCAAAATAACATTCATGTTAGATTGAAAAAACATTTGAATGTTATGCAAACTCAACGCTTTATTGTTCGAAGTT
This sequence comes from Chaetoderma sp. LZ-2023a, assembly GCA_034401795.1. Classification (NCBI taxonomy): domain Eukaryota; kingdom Metazoa; phylum Mollusca; class Caudofoveata; order Chaetodermatida; family Chaetodermatidae; genus Chaetoderma; species Chaetoderma sp. LZ-2023a. Next base: position 72,233,598 of record CM067360.1, on the reverse strand, counting down.
ACAAAATTAACATAAAACAGTGAATAGTCTGTATAGAACAAGCACTGTATGTGCCATCAGAAAGTGGCCACTAACCACAGATGGTCCCTTAATACAACGATAAATACACATTGTGCCCAATTCACCTTTCCAGAGTATCCACGTCATATGACGTCATAATCAACTTCGGGATGTGTAGAATGGCATCATAATGAATGACGTCATGAATGACGTCGATAAGTGCGTCACGAACGAATATTTGAAGACGGTCTATGCGTTGTTGTACAAATTGTATGTCTTTACTATTTAATAAATATTCTGTTGAATATTTTGAAACTAATTTTACAGGGCGCTGTTGCTGCCATATGCATAGGCAGCAACAGCACCCAGTCAAATTGGTTTCAAAATATTCAACAGTGAACCTTTTTAGTTTTTTCTGGTAATTGATAGTCAGGGTGTTCAGAGATCGATCGATCCCAACACAAGCGAGGTGTGGGTGGAGCGTAGCTAGTGATGGGCGGGGCATAGCTAAAAATGGAAAGGTAAATTACTGGCGGTGTGGTGAAAGGGGTATTCCTCGAAGGCAGTGTTCCACAAATGTTAGTCACGATTGTCTATTTATTCAGCATTAACCATTTTACTTAAGTGATGGATTTTCAAAACTAGTCTTGTCTTAGTCGGCAAATGGACATTTCTCAAGACCACTGCAGAAGCCGTTCCTGGCTTACTTGAGTGTTAAAGGGCTACTGTATATGTCACAAGGATTAAACAGGAAAATACAGTCAAACACTGAAAATTAACATGAAAGTGTAAGGAAAATCGTTCAAATCAGGATAGCAATGGCAGCCCGTTTTAATTCTTAAAAATAAAATACATTCATTTCTACTGCATCGTTTTTTTATATTATCAATATTCGCATTAGCCTACATATACTAGCATCTTGAAAGAATGGCAAATGGTTGATTCGAAGACAATAAATGGCCGCAACTGTTGAATTCTAACATTATATGGTGGCGGCCAACTTGGATTTCTGCGAATTAGCAACTAGTTAGCTATTTAATATTTGATATGGTTATATATGTTATATACAAATATATCCCGTACTTGTACTAAAGAGGAAGGCTTAACATCTTTAAACATTAAAAATAGCTTGATTCGAAGTGGATGTTAAGACAAAATTATGTCATCACAAATATCGTGGCGGCCATCTTGGATTTATGCAAATTAGGCACTGGTCCACTACTTTAAGTTTGGAAGATTTAATATGTTCTTTTATTTGCTTTTCTGAGTTGAATAGTGATAAATTAAATTCTGTTGCAATTTGTGGCGGGTCATTTAATATATATTGACTGGACTATTAACTGTAGTACATGTATTTGACGTAAATGGCCTTTCCACTTTAGGCTATGTCCCGCCCATCTCAATCTAAGCTCCAACCACACCAGGTCCGTGTTGTATTGGTGAACTCCCCGACTATCAATTTTCAGAAAGCTATGCATGTAAGCTGTTGAATATTTTGAAGCTAATTTGACTGGATGTTGTTGCTGCATATGGTAGCAACACCGCCCAGTCAAATTAGTTTCAAAATATTCAACAGCATGTTTATTAAATAGTACAGCCATACAATTCGTACAACGTGTCGGACTATTAAGAATTAAAGACGGGTCAAGTAGAAGAATCATTTATGACGTAGTGGTTATGACGTCGTCCTGCACGCCACTTAGCTGATTATGACGTCATACGACGTCATATTATGGATGTATACCATGGAAAGGTGAAGTGCCATTCTACCCATGCCCCGCTAATTTCTAGCTAAACTCCGTCCACGTTTTGTGCGTGTTTGCGATCAATTTATATTCCGCGAACCCTGCTGAGAATCCCAATTTCAAGGTACCTTTACAGGCATAAGCTGTTTAATATTTTGAAACTAATTTAGCTGGGAGATCTTGCAGCCACAACCGTCGTCGTTGTCGTCGCGGTGATAGAGGTGGTGATGGTGGTGGTGGTGGTGGTGGGCGTCGTCATCGGCGGCGGCGTCGTCGCTTCCGCTGCAATCATCAGATCATCAATCATGCAATAAAAATTATGTATAATACTTGGAAAACACGTGGATGCCAAGAACAATGAACGCAGTTTATAACATCGATGGCAATACAATAGTTTCCCTCCCATTCCCCAAAACTGCAGTAAGTCTCGAAAGACAGTTCATGCCTACTGGTCCCAGGGCCTCATGATGATGGATCTCGGCTCTCAACGATGGCGTTATTATTGAGTCTCATCAAGGGAATATAGTATGAACAAGTATCAAAGGCATACGCGATGATAGCAGGTTTGACATCAGCGCTAACGTGCACAACATTACACCGAACTCTGTTATGAAATCCCGTGAGATAGCTGTCACCGATGTAGAACAATAATTATATATCATTTCTGACAGCCAACGCATCAGAAGGTTTTTGACATTTGACATTAAATTGTCATCCTGTGTCAATACGCTTAGCTAGTTCAAAGACAGGACGTTGTCCATACCTTCAACGACTCAAACTTGGCAAAAGCGGCGTTTGCAGTTGTCATGGAAATGTCCATTTGAACATCAAGACTATTTTTGAGCCAGTCATTTCCGTGGAAAATCTGCAAAAATAGTTTTCTCTTGTTCTGAAAATGGATATTTTTTTAGGGAAAATTAAAATTTTCTTGAAGAAATTTTAGGGTTAAAGGTTGGCTTCCCTATTAAACCATGCAATGCTCTTTGACGCGTCAAATATCGCAGCAAGAAAACTTAGCAATCCATTAGCTAGTGTGATAGATAATCCAAGCTTTTTGTATTTATTTCCACACATATAGTTATCCCCCCTTGATATCATTAATCTGGTAATATTAGGTATGAGTATGCGTGCGCTTATCCTTCTACCTCCAACAGTCCCACTCTCTTTTGATTGGCGCACACAGTCCACTTCTAATTAATAATTTATCTTACAAGCACCAGCAAATTAGTTTCAATATATTTAACAGCGTGCCTGTATAATTACGTTAAAATTCGGAGTCTGGTAATTTAGGGTTCAAAGTATAGACACGCGTAAAGTGGACGGAGCTTAACCAAAATGGGGCGGGCATAGCTAAAAATGGATCACTGTATTGCCATAAGAATGAATGACGCGATTTAGTCTGTCTTAAGCTCTTATTAGTCCATCAAGTTCTACGAATTATATGTCTTTATTATTTACCAAGCATTCTGTTCAATATTTTGGAACCAATTAGACTGGGCGCTGTTGCTGCTGCTGTGAAACGGTGAAAGTGATTTCGTTTACCAGATCACTTGCTTGGTTGATGGCCATTTCGTGTAAACATTCACTGATTTGGTGTAGGATAGTGTTGTGGTTCTTTCTTTGTTCAGTGGTGTCTTCGTCCCATCTGATTCACAACAATATGCGTAATCTCAAAGGAAGAATCCAGCTTTATCTATACCCCGTCCATCTCTAGCTAAGCTACACACGCACGCACGCACACACGCACGCTCGCTCGTTCGCTCGCTCGCTCGCTCGCACGCACGCACGCACGCCTGCACACACACACGCGCGCGCGCGCACCCACCTACGTATCCACGTACGTACGTACGTACGTACATACTCACGCACGCATCTTCCGCACGCGCGCACACACACACAAACGCACACACAAATGTACACACAAACTCACCCCCCCCCTACCCACCCACCCACCCACGCACGCACGCACGCACGCACGCACGCACGCATGAACGCACGCACGCACGCACGCACGAACGAACGAACGTACGCACGCACGCACGCACGCACGCACGCACGCACGCACGCACGCACGCACGCACGCACGCACGCACGCACGCACGCACGCACGCACGCACGCACGCACGCACGCACGCACGCACGCACGCACGCACGCACGCACGCACGCACGCACGCACGCACGCACGCACGCACGCACGCACGCACGCACGCACGCACGCACGCACGCACGCACGCACATACTTTGCCCATGTTGGGATCAATCGATCACTAGCCTCTCTGAATCTCAATTGCCAGAAAACCATACAGTAATCTGTTGAATATTTTGAAAATAATTTGACTGGATGCTGTTTCTGTCTCTGCCTTGAGAAACACTGCTACGGATTAACCTGGAAATACGAACATGTGGGCAGCAGTGAAAGCCTACAGTAACAAATGACAAACGATAAACGGTGTTAGTTACTAGTGGATAATATTAATAATAACAACAGTAACAACGTTGTTTTGTTTGTGCGTTTGATGTGCGTTTGATGCCATTCTTGTGTGCTTGAAGCCTTTCATTTTCGTTCGTAAAACTGAAAATGTCGGTCATCAATAACACATGTCATTCATAATATCCAACAAAACAATGTTATTGCTATATTATTATTAATATATCGGGAATTATCGCGCAGTAACGTTATTATGTATGGCAATTCACCTTTCCAGAATATCCTATCAATCTGACGTCATATGACGTTGGATGACATTCTATTCGGCCCGTCTTTAAAACTTAATAGTACGAATTGCATGTATCTACCATTTAATAAAAATGCGGTTAATGTTTTGAAACCAATTTGACAGCAACAGCACCCAGTCAAATTAGTTTAAAAAATATTTAACAGCTTACTCGTATAGTTTTCTGGAAATTGACAGTCAGTGAGTTCAGGGATCGACAGATCCCAACACGAGCGAGGTGTGGGTGGAGCTTAGTTAGAGGTGGGCGGGGTTTAACAAAAAATGGAACGTCACATTAACACAAGTGCATGGCATCAAAAGAACGAAATTACGAAAGTGCGGGCTCAAACCTCGGTAATGACAAATTAGTGCTGCATCTTGATTTGAAATCAGGAATCTGTAATATGAGCCTGGTATCTGCTTTGGCTTGCGATGAATATAATTATCCAATTCCTAAACTCCATTGCATGTGATCAGAACAATTCTTTCATGGTTCCTCCTGATAATATCAACCTTTGATTCTGATTCAAAACTCCAAGCATACTAGATAGCCGTTGTGTGAAAGCCGTCATTAAAATGGTCCTTGTTCGTAGGATTAGCAAGGTATGTTTTGATATTTCTAGGTATAGTCTGCTGTTTTCAAGGAATACTTATTTCTGGTGATCTTTCTACATTTCCCTCTTTCTACCTCTCCAGTTTTTATTGATTCATCTAGATCATGCCTATTTGATACAACATGGACTTAGGCTTGCGCGATTACGCGATTAAATCGAAAATCGCGATTATTTTTTAAATCGTGAATTTGTATGATTAAAAATTAAATAATTGAATAATCGTGAATAAATCTACAGCATAAAATATTTCAAAACCTACCTTTTAATTATTCTTTATTGCGATCGGTCACGGAAATTTACAATGATGTTGAGAAAGGTCGATTTGTAGGCCAAGAGAAGGCTATTTTGAAAATGTATCACTGGAATGACTGGCTATATTAAAAAAAAAAATCTTCTCTTGTCCTGCAAATCGACCTTTCTCAACATCATTGCAGCTTTCGTCATTGATATGCTTTTTTTGCTGTTATAACTGGGTAATTTGTACTCGAGCTGATTAATCGAGTAATCGCGATTACTATTAAATAATCGATCGTGATTACTGAAAGCAATAATCGGGTAAGCCTACATGGACTGTGATTTATTCAGCAAAGACAGACCGTACGAATATTTCAAGGCCACCAGCACGTTCTACAAAAGTGTTCTGAACACACACCATATGATCTATGAACAGTCCTGTTTCGTTCATTCTGTCTCTTATTTTGTTCATGAAGTCCTCTGGATACAGTGAAGACGCTGCTTCAATCCCTAAATCTTGCATAATCTGTAGAATAGTAGAAAGACTATTTCTGATTATTCCTGTAGATATATTTGTTAGCGGTTCTAGTTCCTCCATTTAAGCATTAATGTCTAGAATAAATGGATTACCAAATCGATCCATAATTACAGCTAGTACCGTCGGAAAGTCAATATCATCTTTTATGATCGCTGCACTTTTTATATCAGAATGTAGACCTTGTTCCATGCTATTCATACCACATATGATTTTGAAGTTTTCTAAGGATAGAGCTTCGTCCATGGACCATTTCATAGTTGCCTCTCTTTGTCTAGTAAATCCGATAATACCGGCTTTTGGATTTTGTGCCTTTAATTACAGTTTGCTCTAGGCCAAGATCAGACCATTCACTGCTAAACGATGTTAACGTTGATCGTGTAACAACATGTTTTCCTGCTTGAAATTTGGTGGGTACATTTGGAGCAGTTTCAGGGAGAACCTTTATCTTAGAGATGTACACGGGTCTCCAACGGCATAGTTTTGTCAGTCATATGCAAAGGCATGCACACAATTTACCCAAAACACTTTATGTGAGTTGTCCAGTCCACCTCTCTTTCAGCTACAATGTAGTCAAATCCAAAACCAACGTCTTGCATATATTGTTTCCAAAAAACAAAAAGTAACTTTAGATTTCTGACCTTTTTCAAGAAATTCTTCATACAATGGACTGTACACGTGCAGCTAGTTTCGACGTGGTTGCATGCTCTCTACCACACGTGCATGACATATGGGATCAAATTCCATTGACGACAGCAGAGATTTCATGTCTGTTTGTACTTTCAAACAATCTTCGATTGTAGAAACCTTTTCCTCGGACATCATGTGGTTCTATACAAGTCTCGAAAGGAAACCAATGAACCGAAGCCTGCATATCACCTCAAACATAAGTTCATGTGGAAGAATACACTGTTTGTAGTTTCCACCAAGCATGATTACAGACACTTCATTTGGGCCAAACACGTCAGCTTCTTCTTAGAGGTCTTCAATCCTAGATGAACTCTATGGCTTGCCAAGGGTTTTCCAAAACAATTCCATAATGTGAAATCCACCTAATCGAATTTCCTAGTGTTTAAACCTCACCCCAATTTCGTAAGCGTATTTCTTGGACACCAATATAAAGTTGCAAATCAAATATTGTAACATGAACTTGTTGTCTTATTGCCCGTGTAACCCGAGCCCAGTCAATATGATACACTTTCCCCACCTTTAACCTCTGACCTCTCACCTTAAATCCACTCGTGAGCCCTCATCTGCATAAAGCAGAGATGAAACATACAAAACATTGGCTAGTGTCTATGCTTGCATCCTGTGAGTTGTTATTATTACTGGAGTTTGGATACCATTATAATATGTCTTCTAAAATTGCTGATAACCACACAACAATGCCTAAGTAAATGATATTGAGACTTATTTTGAGATAATAAGTGATTAAAATGGGTACATATATATGAAGGAGTATATATGATAAAGGTTATGTAAAGTTATGAAGACAGGTTAAGTGATTTTAAATATCATGTGTTCATACGATAGTGGCGGTATTCAGAAGTTGATGACGAATAAGAGTAATTCAAGTATAGTGAGGCTCGTTACACAATATAACTTCCTAAATATGGGCTCCAGCAAATTCTGGAGCAGAGCACAATATTTAGACTAATAACGGGTAATCAACATAGTAGGGAAGGTGAACGTTATCTAGCTATTATCCAGTACCGAGAGAGCAATTGAACCCTCCTTATGAAAGTTGCGCGGTGATACATAATACTAGTCAATCCATATGGTATTTGGGGAAAATGGTGCTGTCTAATTCAATTCAGGTGTTAGTGTGTAGATGGCGCGAACAGCTAATGTACATTTGATAAACACAGGTGATGCTAATAGACAGGTGATGGAAATAGTCAGATGGTGCGAATACTCAGGTGGTATGAACAGTTATTGCACAGTTGGTGAACACATGTAACGCTATAATAGACAGGTTGTGCAAATAGTTATTATACAGTTGATAAACTCAGGTGATACTAAAAGACATGCGGTGCAATTACTCAGCCAGTGTGAACAGTTAACGTACAGTTGATACACATAGGTGATCCTATTAGACAGGTGGCGCTAATAGTCAGGTGGTGCTATTACTCAGGTGACGTTGACAGTTCATATACAATCCACAAAACGGTATGCCTAGTACACAGGTGATGTGAACAGTTCATGTACAAATCCACAAAACAGTATGCTTCACACACGGCTCCATGACCACAAACTCCTGGGTGTAATCATTATGGCCCTCCCAACAACGAACGCATCCACACTCAAACGAAACAAAACCAGTACTCCCCAGAAAACCTTATTTTCTGGCTAAAGTTGAGAACTTATCATAAACCTATCACATGTATCATGTGTGTGTGTGTGATGAATGTGTGAATCTTGAGTATTGACATTAGATTAGTCTGGTCCTGAACTTCATTAATGTTGGTTATCGCAAGGATTAAAAATAAGTTTCAACATCGGCCGGCATGGCCAAGGCATTAAAATGTCAGAATGGTAATTCTAGCCAATCACCACTCAGTCAGCCAGAGTGTCCCGAGAGATGTGTCATGACTTGCTGAGATCATTGTGCTTATGGCTTTTAACCAGATCAGTTATTTGTTAACAAAATGCCTATTAATCTGAAAGATGTGCATTTTCTGTTATTAATTTGTGATATATAATAAGAAAGTGACAACAAGTTCTGAAAGTTGTTAATTAAAGTCAAAAGTTTTAAGAGTTTTGCGTGATTTAAAGTGTTTTAGAGTAAATTAAGTTTTAGCACATGCCTGATAGACAAGAACTAGCTGCCACTTTAGGTGCAGAGCAGCCGTCCAGAGTGATTTCGGTCATATGTGGCCAATAAATTGCTGACCCAGCTTGTCAGTGCAAGGGCGATGAAGTAAACTTCCAATGAGCCCACTACAATCTATATACACAGAGCTTTTTAGAGCATGGGGGAGGACCAAATTCCAATGAACCCAGTGTCCTCTGTACATGCACTGCTTATCATGGCCAGGTGGAGGAGCAAACTCCTAGCGATCTGTGAATCTAAATTTCTACAGGCAAATCTTCTCTATCAGCAATTAAACCACAGCTGTAAATTGGTTAACTGTGATAGTTGAATTGGGATATACAGTGTTTTAAATATCATCTGTATCATTATCATTAGTAATTCAGAGCAAATGTACAGCGAATGTTCAGCTTTCCTTGTCTGTAAACAGCAGTAAAAGCTTCACCTGATAATGTCACACAGTGTTTTATGGATATTTTTTTCAACAGAGGAGAGTTCAGAGTGTATACCAACATGTGCTATAAATTAGCTTAATGTTCACACAATGCCTAGAGAGAGGACGGGTGAATATGTGAATATTATGTTACAATGCATGACCTGGCTATCTTTAATTGTGCTGAAATAATATGTCAAACTTAGAAGTTAGATGGCTGGCTTTCCAACATTCTATTAATTATAGTAAATGTAGCAATGCCAGATGAAAAGTAAGAGGAGAAACTCATCACATATGTCAGTCGCTGGTCATAACCCAAGTTAATCAAGAATGTAAATCTCTTCTCAGTAACCCTATTTAAAGGCAAAAAAGGGTTAACGTTTGCTACGTAACCTCATTAAGGAGCACATCACAATAAAACAGATTTTATCAATAAATAATATGTCAAAATTATCAGCTATGATTAACGCATTTGTTGAGAGTTTTGCTTAGTAAACACTCAAATTCAGAAGTTTAATGTCAGGAGACTGGTTCTAATCTGGCTTACAAAAGCTTATATATGTGCCGCTGCTGGCAGCACAAATTGTATACGTTGGTTATCCGAGTAACAGATTGAAATAAATAAATAAGAGCAATAAGTAGCCAGATCCATGCCTAGGTGTGCAAACAATTAGTTTTCATGCTCCTGGCAGTTACTATTTCTAACCATTTCATCCTCAAGGCCGGTAAAAGGATTAACTGAGGCAAATATGTCTTTTAGACCAGAGCCCTGCCTCACCTGAATGGGGAAGCCATTTGAACTCAGGGTAAAGCGGCCTAAAATCAGGCCTAACCACAGAGATTCCTACAGGTATGACTGCAAACAGTCCAGGTGTCAAGGACATATTCTTTTCTTGATAAAGCTTTACGACAGCGACGCCTATGACTGCAAACAGTACAGGTATCAAATACGTCTCAATATTATCATTATGATCAACAATTTAAAGCTGAGCACTGGTATCAAGGACCATTATGTACAAAGTGGATGTAAGATAGTTTTATCTTGCATTTAGTATCAGGTTGTGTTTCTTTTGGCAAGCAAATATAAATTGCACTGGTCATTCTTCAGATTCAGATGATTGAGTATCTGTTATCTTTGTCAAAGACAAAAAGCAGAGTTGTATTTGCACTTATATAAATTTTGCCCTGCCTCACGCAGTGGAATATCAGCATTTCAAAATAGATACAATTGCATTAATTACTTTTCTAATTAGCCCTAATTGTCTGCTGTCCCAGTTGAGCCTTTCTAATGCATATTTCATGCATATTTCTTAGTGCTTGTTTCAGTAAGATATCAAATATGGTTTGTTGAATGGAATAATGTATATTGTCAATTTGTAGTTTTGCCAGATGGCTCATCATCAGCAGAAGGTATAGTTTTTATTACTACCACCGGTTATATGCTCATTTATGATAAATGGAGCATATTGCACATTGGTAGATTGATGACTGGTTTCCTGATGCACATTCATATGATTCATGTTGTGCCACTATGTATAACAATTAAAAGATGATGGTTATGCCATTGGATGTTTCATCTGTAATATACCAGTTTCCAATGATGAACTATACAAGATGTGTAATATGCCGTCGCTGTCTGTAAAAGTTGCCCAGCAAAGATGATCCTTGTTTGGCCATGTGCTAAGGATACCAGAAGACACACCAGCGCAGAGAGCCTTGGAATTCACCCTACTCGGAGCCAGCAAATACAGAGCCAGGCATTGCATAAATCTGCTCAGCGTGCTGCGAGGTGACCTCAATAAAGCAGACTCGGTACACTCAAGTCAAGAGTGGACCTGAGGAAGCTAAGGATTTTGGCTGAGAACAAGACACAGTGGGCAACAGTGAAGAAGGACTGATTGCAGCTGTAGGATGTTTCTACTACTCCAGCCGCAGAATACAGTAATCATACATACATATACCAGTTCCCGTCCCAACCTATGAGTTGAAATATTCAGTGCGCATGTCAGAAGAGCTGGCATCTAAGTGACAAGAATATTTTTCGCAGTGCTACGAAGGTATTAAATTTGGAAACATAAAAATATGAAACTTAGTATGCTGAACATATAATACTTATGGTCATGTTGTTTTTCAGTTGTAGAATAATTCACATTCATTTAGAGAATCTGATAATCTGACTAATCTGAATCACTGGAAATGGTGTCAGATGGTTTTGATAAAGATGTGTGATTGTCAAATTCAGGTCATTCTGTGTTTACATGCTGGATTGATGTTATTTCAATAACAGCCAGACACACAACTCAATCATGAAAAATGCGTATGATGTAACAACTGATGTGTCAACTGAAGGGGTGTGTGGTAGTGCTTACTGACCTACTGACCTCGCACAGAAAAAGAATACACATTCTATAGGGGGTAGATGCAGAAATAACGCCAAGCAACATCATTTTAATGTACTGGGCATAACAACTCGATTGTTGTGTTTGGAGTCTTTAGTGTTGCTCGTGCTAAGTTTGGGCTCTGAATGGATATTTCTATAGTAGCGACGTTAACTATATCTGTGTTAATCTCTTCCCTAACAATGTTGTAATGGACTAGCCAGAGAAGTTTGGCTTTGATTTCGAGAATGAAATTTATGAATTACAGTTGCTCATTCAACTGGTCAGACGAATTGTATAGCAAATAACAAAATCCAGATTATTTGATGATGGGTGCAAATTGAATATCAAGGAGTTTTATGTGTACTTCTGTAGTAGCTTTACAATGAAGCTTTGTGATTTGTTCGCTTCTGGGTTTAATTTATAGATTAAGCCACATGTTTCTTGAATACATGTACCTCAGGAGTTTATGATATTGAGGCTTTTTAAATTAGATCGGTATGACGTTAACCCATAGTCGTTTACACCTTTTTGCCTCTACTAAGAGTTAATCTACAAGAGTAGAATTGGATCAAGCAGCAGAAACAGTAACATAGCATCAAGTTGGAAAATACACAAAACAGATTTTGCTATTTAATAAGATATTGTTTTTGAATTGACAATCTTGAGGCATTCACACATAAGGACAGTGTGCATCTACTATGCATAATATTGTTAGTTAATAGCCTCATATACAAGCGAGCCTCGGATGATAAAGCTCTTGCTGGCTAGACAATTTTGGTCATTAATTCAGGGAGAGAATCAATAAAGAAATAATGCCTTCTATGTGGATTAAGTTTTGAAATCTTTTGGGTTATTGATATTTTTACCAATGACCTAATCAGTGTTGCATTTTCTGGGGTTAAATTGGCTTCACCAAACCATTTATGAGTCATCAATTAAGAAGACTTTTAAAATGGATCATTATTCAAATATCAACTAAGGCCAGATAGAATTATATTTGGCATCTCAGTAAAGGTTTGAGTAAAACACTTGATATTTTTATACAGCAATCTCTTGAGGAATCAATTTAGGAACTTTAAGCAATCATTATTGGAACACAACTCTTTTGCTTGCATATAAGCCAATTTCGCCTAGGTGTATAATTTTCAATGCATTCATATTTAGAGAGAATTAAGAATCTAAGAAAGATAATAACACAAAATACGAAAAGGCAGTATGTAGAGACACTATATATCGAAGGATGAAAATAACTAGGATACTGGCATGGATTGATATAAATATCTATAGACAATACAATAGACAGAAATGGCAATAGACTAGTTTTGCTGTCCATTGAGATGGTTTGATAATTCCATAACTTAAATCTGTACAACAGGTTGATAACAAGTGTTTAAAAGTTTTATAACAAACTACTGAATATATTAGAAAGATGTCAGTGTTCAAAAGGATGATTATCAAATCTGTTAATTGTTCAGTTAATATGTTATCATAATTGGGAACAATTCATTACATGGAATTTATAGTTTTGAGTGCACCCACAGCTTTGAAGTCTCGTGGAACTCTGGCTGACTGAGTGGTGATTGGCTAGAATTTATTAGTTAAACGAGAACTTACCTGAAAGTGGAAGTTAGATTTTTGGCTGTAATTCTAGCCAATCACCACTGGAAGCTGGAGTTACATGCCCACCTCTAGAAAAGAGGTCATAGGTTGAGGTTTCATTTGGGAACTTTTCTTGTCCCACCCTAATTTGGGATTACTGTGCTGTGCACTCAATTTATCTTTGAAGACTAATCTCAGCAAGTCATGGCACGTCTTTCATGTAACTCCGGTTTTCAGGGGTGATTGGCTAGAATTACAGTCAAACATCTAACTTTCACGTTCGGGTAAGTTCTCGTTTAGCTAATAAAATATATGGCAAGTTCTGATTGGCGACTAATTCGTTATCAGTTGCTAACAATGGCTAGACACTAATAAAGAACAGCTGGATGCATTGACTGGAATGCATGAAATTGAGATGGCAGACTGGGTGGTAGAATTATCATGGTACGTTGACAGGGATGGATGCACTGCAGCTAAATAATCTACAGTACAGCCGACATCTAAGGCTTATCCATAAGTGGGATACACACTTCCCTCACTCACAAAGTTGTGACCTCACAATTTTTTATGTTAGCACACCACAAGAGCGCCAACAAACACAGCAACAATGCTCAATTGGACATCTCCATATAACGAAAACTAGAGCACATTCAGTTTACTACCTCATACAGCATCAAGGGTGGTACTATCTCTGCTAATCACTTCCTTACTCCCAACATACGACAATCTGATCAACCACCTTCCAAATACCTACATTGTGAAAATGGTCATAATACTGATAAAATAAACTTTACCAGTATGGCCCAATATCTCTTGGATAACACATGCAAGTACAATTAATTATAACCATCCTTTAGCAATAATTTTATTGTGTCTGACATATCCGTAATCATTTAGCAAAGTTATAGCCAAATTATATATGGAATAATGCAACATGTGCATTAGACTCCACAACAGCCACATTCAGTAGTGCATGATAAGATATACGCTGCAATTCTATCAAACACATGAATTGATACCTCTTGTACCAACTCTATGAACTTTACACAGACCAAATCTTTCAACAGAACAACTCTTCCACCATCTTTCAAAACGAATATAACCATGATTCCATCCAGGGAACACAAAACAGACCAAATTGGCAGACCCTTTACGATAATGAAAAATACAAAGTAAACAATGGATAATACTAGATATAAAATAGAAAAAAGATATGTAAAAAGAAACCTTGTCGGGGACATGCGTATTCAGGCTCACCCATCTTGAAGTAACTATATCTCTGCGGTTTCCTTACAGGGCAGGGCGCCTTTCGCGAATGCCAACTGGATCACTATCACTATCTGACAAATTGGAAATGTCAGCCTCACTAACATCGGGTGCAGCAATACTTCTAGGGTCAACAGGCATCTGATATTGAGTGCGATTAAAGTATTGCATAATCGAACCACTGCTGTCTGTATCAACGGGTTCAATATGAACAACATCCTCAACATTGTGAACCTTCCTAACAAAACGTTGCCGGAGAGATGAACACTTCAGACCTTTCTCAAAAATTGAAACTGGAAGGAATCCACAAGGGAGAAGCAAGCTCATGTGAAGTGTTCTAGATGGCCCCTTCCCATCGTCACGTACAACTACATAAACTGGAGACCCATCACCACCAAATTGTTCTTTCACAAGATAAACGTCCTAACACCAGATGTTAGCCAGCTTATTCTTCCCGCAAATATTTACATTTCTTGCCAATACCTGATCACCAAGATTTAATGTGGACAGTTTTAATTTTCTGTCATAACGTGTCTTATTCAGAGATTCATGCTTCCTTGCACAATCCAGTGCAGCATTGTGGGCACTTGTTAATTTGTGTCTGAAATCCTTGACATATTTATAAGCATACTGTTCATTTCCACCATCATTATTCTCTAAACTGAACAACAAATCAACTGGTAATCTTGGTTGGCGGAGGAACATTAACTCAAAAGGGGGAATTCCTGTTGCATCATTCTTAGTAGCATTATACGCAAAGACCAAATATTTGATGTGTTTTGACCAGTGCTGTTTTCTCTCAGCATCCAAAGTTCCCATCATGTTGAGCAAGGACAGGTTGAATCTCTCACACTGCCCATTCCCCATAGGGTGGCATGGAGTTGTGAATGAAAATTTGACAATAGTAAGCTTCCTCAACTCTGTGATCGATTTTCCAGTAAAACACTTCCCCCAATCAGAATGTAATACTCTCGCAAAACCAAAGTCTAAGAAGAAATTGTTCTACAAAACTTCAGCAACTTGCTTTGCAGTTTGCCATGATCAAAGAATAAGCTCTTACGATGACATAACATCATTTTGACACACTGGGATTCATCTCTACACGATTTGGATGCTAATCCAACCCTCATTTAAAAAATTTGGCATACCTGTCCAATGGTTTCAACTTCCTGCTGAGCTTTGATAATTTCCTTGCCTGTCATTGATCCAAGCTTCAAACATCTTCTTCCACTTCTTCCATCTCACTAAGGAATGTGCTGTCAGTTGCCAGACACTGGACAACAGGCTTCTCACAACCTTCCAACATAGCCTCTATGAGTACACTACCTGAAACCACAGACATAGGTTGAACCTTTTCTAGCATACAACGAATGTGATTCATGCTTCTTTCATGCTCTACATCAGATTCAATATAACCTTCTCGTGGAAGTCAGCTTAAAGCATCTGCATCATGATTGGACTTCCCAGACTGATAGATAATATGGAAATCATAAGTGGAAAGCTCAGCCACCAACCTATATCCCATGGCATCTAGCTTCGCAGAGGATAAAATATATGTCAGTGGGTTGTTATCCAGCATGACTTTGTGAATGGAATACCATATAGGTAGTCCTGAAACTTGTCACACACAGACCATTTTAATGCTAAGAATTCAATTTTACAAGTGGGATAATTGGCTTCGGTTTTGGACAAACTCCTACTAGCAAAATCCACTGGGCGCAATTGGCCATTATGCTCCTGGTAAAGCGCGGCACCCAAACCATGAGCACTAGCATCAGTATGGAGCTCATATGGCTTATTTGGATTAGCAATAGTGAGTACTGGTGCTCCAATCAAAGGCTGCATCAGATAATTGAATGCTTCTTCACAATCATTGGACCACGTTTCTCCAAAAGGTTGCTTCACCTTCTCATGATTTATTACCACACCAGCATTCGTCTGCTTGATGGTATAACCTTTCAATAGTTAAGTTAATGATTTTGCCAGAGTGGAATACCCTTTCAAGAAAATATCCTGTAACTCCAAGAATGGATTGTAACTCTTTCATATTGTGAGGAGTTCGCCAATCTGCTACTACCTGCACTTCACAGATTGGGGAAAGAAACAACACTCTTCTATGCCTAGCTTCAGACCTAACTTTGAAAGTTTATTAAAGACAGTCTGAAGGTCTTATTCATGCTCTTCAAGTGTGGAGGAATGCACAAATTAGATCATCAAGGAACGCCAGAACATATGAGAGATCAGCCGATCCAAGGCAACACTCAATCATCCTCTGAAATGTAGCAGGGCAATTGGTTACCGCTTGGGGCATCCTTGTGAACTGAAAAAACCCGAAAGGAGAAATAAAAGCAGTCTTCTGCTTGTCCGACTCCTTTCTGGGAAATCTTATACTAACGAGACTTGAGATCCGTGGTAGAGTACCATTTTGCACCAGAGAGTCTTGCGAATGCTTGCTCAATTCTGGGAAGTGCATATGCATCATGAAATGTGCATTTATTCAATCGACGGTTGCCCACTGTTAGCCTCAGTTTACCAGACTACTTTCTCACTAGACAAATTGCACTCGCATATGGGTTCTGAGACTTCTGGATTATTCCAGCATCAATAAGCTCTTTGATGTGATTCCGAGCACCTTCCCAGTCCTTTGGAGAAATGGGTCTACAACGTTCCTTGAATGATGTGCCAACAGTTAATCCGTTGGCGTGATGAACCTGGTCTGTTAACCCTACATCTACATCAGTAAGTGAAAATACATTTTGATTCATTCATAGCAAATTCATAGTTCTCACCTGCCACTCCATTCCTAACTCTGGAGCAAACATACAGCCAGAAAAAATATCATTGTGTCTTCTATGTGTTGTTTATGAGTATCAGAGCCAACAGGCCGAATCCATTTTGGCAATGATAGCTTGGCAACTTCCATGCGGTTGACAACCCTTATGGGATGTTTGAACTGGCTAAACACAGGTACTTTTAAATGACATCGTGCCGAACCTCCACAGGTAACCAATGCCAATCTGATAATCAAACCATCACCATCAACAATTGCTGGAATCACCTGGTCCCTGAACATTGGATCAGTAAATCCATAACCATTCAAGGAAACACTCTCCAGGATTGATAACAATTCCCTTCTTGCAGATAACATGGGCAGAACCAACACTACTTTCTCCCGTCCTAACCGTGACCACATTCTCTGCTGAAGCCTGCAATGTGGAAATGACAGAAAACTGTTTAAGATGATCATCACTATCTGGTAAGTAGTAACCTGGACAAAACATTTGTTCCTAGAAGCCAAGGAGTCTGCAAGGAATATCTAGTATTAGGACATACCAAAAACAATACACCTTCTATTAAGGTAGCAATGGACATCTCTGGGAGTGAAAGGTTAACCTCAATACATCCAATATATGGAATGGAGTGCCCATCAGCACCCTCAATGGACAGTGCAGTACCAAGTGACTTGAAAAAATGGCTCAGTTCCCGGTTGTAGAACCTTTATGAAACGAAAGTGACCTGGGTCCCAGTCTCAAACAGACCTGAAAACTCGACACCACACACTACAACAGCAGTTTCATACATTTTACCAACAATACGTGAAAGAAGATTGCCATCACATAAGTCAACATTTGCATTCTTACACGAAGGATTATCTCCCCTCTTTGAAGTAAGATCAGACCTGCCTGAAGAAATAGGAGCAAGTGGACCTAGATGACCTGATGCCTGTCCTCTATCTGCCCGGACACCTCCATATGGTGTGCCATGAGGTGGGCAATTAACTGCTCTATGAGCAAATTCTCCACACTCTAAGCAATTCCATTGAAAGACACGCCCCATGGGAAACTTACTGTACTTTCTAGTCTCATTCATGTCTGTAGAAAACTGGCTAGATGAGGCTGGCCCTCTATTGACAATGGCTGCTATTGCTCCTCTTCTGAATGGAATCAACAGCATTCGAATTTGCAGCATGATGGGAATTTCTACCCATATTGTTACTTTTACTAGACTGGACAGACATTCTACTGGCTTTTTCAGACTGTGAAATCTCCAAACTACTCATATCCATTAACAAGTTGGCTGTGTGTGGACTCGACCAATCCGACTTCAATTTCAATGCAGTCAGCAGGCTCTCATCTGCACACACCCTCTCAAACTGCTTTCTTAGCATGGTAAATTCTTCATCACTATCAACTTCCTCAGAATCAGCCACTCTCCTCAAAACTTGTTGCAACCTCTGCAAGAATTCACCACAGCTTTCCCTTGGCTTCTGGATTGGCTCCTAAAATATCATCAGTAGAGCATGCAACTCATGTGTAAAACCAAATACAACATGCAGAACATCGACAATCTGACTCAAGTCAACATCTGGTCCAACACTACGAATCCAGCCCAAAGCTGGTTGTGACAGGATTTGAATGATTAAACGTGTCTTCAAATTGACATTTGCATGGGAATCAGCTATCAGCTGCTGAACTTGGTACTCCCAAGAATCAAAATCCAATTCCCCTGGAGATGGAACTTTCGTACCAGAAAATATCTTTAACCAGTGCTCCGTTCGTCAAATTGATAAGTGGGTTCTAAACTCGTTGAAACGTCTACCACTTCATCCAACAATCTAGTATTTTCAGCATTTGGTTTGGCTATTTAGCATTCAGTCAAACAAATTTTGAATGATATAGTTGTATGTAAGTGTAATCACTCAGAGCAGCAACGACAGACAGGCCATAAGCTAGTGCTCATGGAGCAAAAACAGGCTGCATACCTGGGCTTAGACTTCGTAATCTGACCAAGAGTTTGGATCATGTCATTAGTTTTCGATAAGTCAGTGATCACGTTGCATTCATCGACCTGGCTATACCTACGCAAAAACACATCACCACTAAGTGCCGAATTGTCAACGCATATGGCCCAACAACCGAAAAAGTCAAAGATAATCCAGCAATATTAGATACCTTCTATGCAGAACTGAGCTCCGCCATTACAATCCCAGCTAGATGGCAACTGCCCGTGTGTGGAAATTTCAACTTCAAGGTGTGTAAACTCGGCATTGTGGACAAAAGTTCAGGACGTGGCTTATGCATGGGATCCTATGGAGAGGGCACACGCAACAGCAATGGAGATGCACTGGGTGCATTCCTTAGTTCCAATGGCTTATTTTCCACAAATACGGCTTTCAAACACCAATGCCGTCACCGGACAACATGGCCTGGACACATTACTGATTTCAAAGCCCCAAAAGGTTCTAAGGCTACAACAGCTGTCTTCAGCCAAATAGACTTCATACCATGCAAGACAGAAGCAAAACCCTTACTCCGGAACACTCAATCGTATGGAGGAACAGACCTCAATTCCGACCATAAACTAGTCATTACACGCCTTCAGATGAACCAGCTCTACCTAATATATAAACACCAAACCAGGTAAGAGGGTTGAGTCAGCTACAACCTACCCAAGCTCATCAACGACACTAACACTAAAATGGCATACAAAAAAGCCCTCGGGGAGCAGATAGCTGGCATCGATGTCAGCTCTGATCCAAACGAAGCCCTAACCAAAATACTGAAATCTATGGAATCATCCGCTACCAGCACCATAGGTGTTCTTAAAAACACCAAACCAGGTATACTGACGACCCTCTAGTAGTAAAAATGTCAGCAGAGCAGAAGGCATTATGGCTGAGCATCTATCAAAGTAGCCAAAGTGAAGACCTCACCAAACCACGCTGGGAGAGCAATATTATTCTGCGCCACATTAATGAATGCTTAAACAATCTTGCTATTCAACAGGCAGACTCCCTAGCAGATGAAATCACTGCCACAGATGACTGTCACAAAATGTTTCGGGCAGCCCGAGCACTGTGAGTTACGGACTACACACCACCACTCACTGTACACAACTCTGAAGGACACTTTATCGGGACAGACCAGGGAAAAGACGAGGCGACCCGAGAATGGTTCAAGGAACAGTTCACTGACAACGATGATGAACCTTTGCACCCGTTCTCAGGAGACACCAGGCCATTACTAACACCAATTAAAAAAGCATAAGTTGAGAATGCACTTAAAGCCCTGAAAAATGGACGTGCATCTGGACCTGATGGCATGAGCAATGAACTATTCAAATATGCAAGTGATATTATCTCAAAACCGATCACACACCTAATCAATTCCACTTTTATGCACCACCTTCCCATCGACGCAGTAGGTCAAGGCACCCTTATCACACTACCCAAGCCCAAAAACCCACCTGGGCCATCAGCCAATCTGTGGCCTATTGTGCTTCTCAAACGCATACGGAAAATCCTATCCAATATTACTCTATGCTGCATCTGGGACAATATCGATTACTTCACCAGATCATGTCAAAGTGGCTTCAAACGTGGACGTAGCTGCATAGACATTGGGCCGTATTCATAAAAGTTAGCTTAAGATTACAAGCTCAAGCTCCTAGAAGAAGCAAAAGCACACCAAGCAGAAGCAAAAGCAGAAGCAAAAGCTTAAAATGATATACACAAGCTTTTGCTTGACCTACAATCGTTTTCTTAGTCGCTCTAGCAAGGCGTTAGGTAATGCTCGACCGGTTTCGTTCACTAGGCCTATATACATTTCATTAGCGTGCTGTATTACAGACTGCATTGTATTGCACTAATTTCATTTCACCGTTTAGGCATATGCCATGGATTCATCTAGTGATTTGGAGGAAACTACCACGAACTCTTGAATCAATAAATTTAGTTATGGTTAGCATAATCAAGGATTATCCAGTTCTAGTAGAGAAAAGTCAATTGCCAACAACCAAAGAGAGGAAAGCACGTGCACTCCATGAGGCTAAGAGTAGAATTTCGACGAATACTGGTAAAAACATGACTGAAAAGCAAATTTTGAAAAAAATCTCAAACATGAAAGTCCATGTGAAGAAAATAACTGATGGGAAACAAACTGGGAATCGTAAGATCATTATGTGTCCTTGGGAGCAGCAGCTCTATGACATTCTGCAATGGGATGCCAACCCAACAATAACCAAGATGGCCTGTTCACTTTCTGCCGGCTTTCAGTCACACCAGTCAGGATCCTCTTCGCTGGATGTTTCAAGCTGCTCCACGTACAGAGTATGTATACAATCTCTTTTTGTTATATATCATCTATCTTTCCATGGGTCGTAAGGATGCACCTTCTTTGCAACTGGTTAAAGGCCTCGTATAGCTGACATGCAGTGTGCGCGTGCATGCGTTTGCGTGAATCTGTGCGTGTGCGTGTGAGTGTGTAAGTATGTGCGTGAGTTTGAGTATGTGGGTGGGTGAGTGTGTGATTGGGTGAGTGCATGAGTATGTGAGTGCGAGTCTGAAAATGTATGTCTGAGGGAGGGATGGGTGGCTGACTGGCGGCGGTGTTGGTGTGTGCATGTGTGTATGTACATACATTAGTGTATGCTATGCGTGTGTGCGTACGTGCGTGAGTGCGTGCGTGCGTCTAAAAAATTTCCAAAGGTTGTCATCTCCCATATCGATTTGACGAGCATGTTTAGTAAAACACATTACAAAGAATTATTTTGATCTAGTGTCAAAAATGGGGGCCTGGGCGTGGGGATATAATTATGACACCATCGTCCAAGTGATCCAGTTCTTTTTTTATTTTGCAGCATTGCAGTGATCCGAATGAACCAGGCGGTTCGACTTCTGAAATGACACCACCACGAAGTCGCTCCTCAACTCCAATCCCTGCCCAACATCCAAAGAGAAAGCTTTTGTCAGCAGAGACTGAGGAAACTGAAAAATTATCAACCCTAAAATTGCAACGACTCGTATTACTTGAACAGCTAAAAAATACCACAGCTAAAATGGCACGTTTTGAGCAGCAAATCCAACCAAAAACGGGTACAGTTGAACCTCCTGCCGACACCACGCTTACAAACATGGATAATTGGCAACATTCCGCTGCATGGCATTAATAATTAAAATTTATTCTGGGTTTCCTAAATCAATAAAAAATGAATAAATTCTCAATCCATTTATTTTCCTTGTTATAATTTAATGACACACGTTGATGGCTTGTAAAAAATGTAAGGTCCAGTTTGGAGAGGGTCATTCAGTGAGCACGTCCGTCAAAAAGGATAGCGGTAATTTCCTGTCGTCTTTGTTGTCCCTTTAATCGCATGTGGCGAACAGCCTCGTGGTGCTCTTCAGCGGCACCAGCTTCAACATACTCTGGTTCATCATCACCGAAATCAGCATATGGATCATTTAGAAATTTTGCAATGTTATGTAGTACAAAATAGACCACAACACATTTCGGAATGTTTTCTGGTTTGAGGCGAACACCGTACCGAATGAGAGGAAAACGTTGCTTTAATTGACCAAATGCATGTTCGATAACAACGCAATTTCTAGCATGTATTTTGTTGAAATATCTCCCAGCTGGTGTATTTGGATCACTGTACGGTGTCATCATATATGGCGCTATTCCATATCCCGAATCACCAAGAAGAAAACCGTGAATATAGTTCTGAAGTATGAAATATTCGCGAGTCATGCACTGATCCCGGCCAACCTACGTCAACACTGGTAAAGGTACACTTTGCATGTCGCCTGAACATTAAGCGAAGGGAAATTCTTGCGATTAATGAAATCATCTCGAAATGGTCCGTGTGGCTTATCAATGCGTACATGAGTACAGTCAATTGCCCAGAGTGTAAAGGGAACCCCAAGCTTTTCCGTCCATTGTTGCTTTGCCATGGTCACATCTGCATTAGAAATAGGAAATTTTATCCACGTTGAATGTTCAGCTGATATCGAATTCAAGGTACTTGAAATACATCTAGATACAGTTGGCTGCGTTATCCCCATCACTTCTGCTACTGTAGTCTGATATCCAGGGTCTGCTAAATAGTGCAGAGTTGTTTCCATGCGTTCCACTGGTGACCCGCGCGTCTCTAGATTTTCAGGTAGAAATTGTTGTGCCAACCATTCTACATTTTCCTTATTGAAACGAAATAACGTGCGATGTGTTACTGGGGATATCTCACCACGTTTAATCCTACTCTTATACACCTTATGTTCTCTTATATGCATAAACATGGTACAAACAGTTCGGAATTGTGACTTTAGCTAACGTTCAATCCACTCTGGAGGAGCTTGCCGAAATGACAGCATATGCTAGACGGCATAAGGAAATGTACAATTTTATGTATACAGTTTCAAGCATTTTCTCAGTTCTAAGCTAATGCATGCAAGGCAAAGCTTTTGCTTTGCCTAATAAGAAAGTGCTTTTTCTGTGAAGCAGTAGCTAATTGTTTATGCATACATTCTTAAGAAAATGCATAGAAAAAGCAAAATCTAACTTTTATGAATACGGCCCATTGTATGGGCTCAATGCATGCTTGTGTCGGTAGTTATGTCCAAACACTGGGACTTCCACAAAATGGGCATTGACATGTCACGAGCCTTCGACACAATTAAACGCTCAAAGATCCTAGATGTACTGTGCCAGGCCAGTTGCAATGAAGATGAGCTATGACTAGTGAGTCTACTCCTTGCAGACACCAGGCTGAAAGTACGAGTCAAGGCAATGAAGTCTGAGTTTGAGACATCAATCGGCTCCCCACAGTGAGATGGTCTATCTGCGGTGCTTTTCACCTGCTACCTTGCTGCTGCATTGAAATATGTGCAGGAAAGTTCCACAAGACCAAACCCCAGCCACCAAAGTGTCAATACTGGGCATGCCACTAAAGATGGAATATGCCGACGATGTCGACTTCATAGACGAGGAAAAGACACCCCTTGACGAACCTCTCCCAATAGCTGCAAGCAATCTAAAAATTGGGAATCATTTTCTGAATGAATCCAAAACAGCTTTCACCCCCATATACCTATCAACAAAGCATGAAACTATAGAAAATGATGACCGACTTCGTGGCAGTGAACCATGGAGGAAACGTAAAATCCTGGGCTCACTGCTTTACAGTACTGTTGACATTTCTGCGCTCTGCGTCATGGTGAACATGGCTTCCCAGTCGTTCTGGAAGCTATGGATTCGTAGATCAAAGATGCCCTTGATAAGGAGGCTACGTTTATACAATTCAACCCGTGTATCCTTGATGCTGTATAACTGTAACAGCTCAGCAGCTCCAAAGGCAGTTCTAGACAAACTCAATGCCTGCCACTGCAAACACATACGCACCATCACTGGACACCGATGGCCAGACAGCATAATTCTCAACGATGCACTATGTAAGATGTGTAATACGTCGCCGGTGCCTGTAAAAGTCGGCCAGCAAAGATGGTCCATGTTTGGCCATGTGCTAAGGATGCCAGAAGAGACACCAGCACAGAGAGACTTGGAATTTGTCCTACTCAGAGCCAGCAAATACAAAGCCAGGGGAGGACGTCATTGCATAAATCTGCTAAGTGTGCTACGAGGTGACCTAAAAAAGCAGGACATGGTACACCCAAGTCAAGAATGGACCTGAGGAAGTTAAGGATTTCAGCTGAGGACAAGACACAGTGGGCAAAAACGAAGAAGGACTGATTGCAGCTGTAGGATGTTTCTACTACCACAGCCACAGAAAACAGTAATCATACATAAGTGTGATGTGTGTAATAATGATAAATTGAAAGGGTAATTGTTGAATGGTTATCTCAATTTCTACAGACATAGATATCCCGAATGAGCCCCCCACTTTGTAACCCGAGCCCAGTCAACAGGATACACTCTCCCCACCTTTAACCTCTGACCTCTCACCCTAAATCCACTCGTGAGCCCTTAACTGCAGAAAGCAGAGATAAAACATACAAAACATTGGTTAGTGTCTAGGCTTGCATCCTGTGAGTTATTGTTCTTACTGGAGTTTGGATACCATTACAATATGTCTGCTAAAACTGCTGATAACCACACAACAATGCCTAAATAAAAGATATTGAGATTTATTTTGAGATAATAAGTGATTAGAATGGGTACATATGTATGAATGAGTATGTATGATGAAGGTTATGTAAAGATATGAAGAGAGGCTAAGTCATTTTAAATATCATTTGTACATACGATGGTGGCGGTATTCAAAATTTGATGATGAATAAGAGTAATCCAAGTATAGCGAGACTCTTTACACAATATAACTTCCGAAATATGGGCTCCAGCAAATTCTGGAGCAGAGCACAATATATAGACTAATAACGGGGAATCCACATGGTAGGGAAGGTGAACGCTATCCGGCTATGATCCAGTACCGACAGAGCAATTGAACCCTCCTTGTGAAAGTTGTGCGGTGATACATAATACTAGTAAATCCAGATGGTAATTGGGAAAATGGTGCTGTCTAATTCAACCCAGGTGTTAGTGTGCAGATGGCGCGAACAGCTAATGTACAGTTGATAAATGCTAATCGCCAGGTGATGGAAATGGTCAGGTGCTGCAAATATTCAGGTGGTGTGATCAGTTATTGTATAGTTGGTGAACACATGTGACGCTAATAGACAGGTGGTGCAAATAGTTATTATACCATTGATAAACTCAGGTGATGCTAATAGACAGGTGGCGCAAATCGTCAGGTGGTGCACAGATAGTGTAAATAGTCAGGTGTTGCGAATAGTTATTATACAGTTGATAAACTCAGGTGATGCTAATATACAGGTGGTGGAATTGCTCAGCTAGTGTGAACTGTTAACGTACAGTTGATAAACACAGGTGATGCTAATAGACAGGTGGAGCTAATAGTCAGGTGGAGCTATTACTCAGGTGACGTGAACTGTTCATGTACAAATCCACAAAACAGTATGTCTCACACACGGCTCCAAGACCACAAACCCATGTCCTGGGTGTAATCATTACGGCCCTCCCAACAACGAACGCATCCACACTCAAACGAAACAAAACCAGTACTCCCCAGAAAACCTTATTTTCTGGCTGAAGTCGAGAATTGATCATAAGCCTATCACAAATATCATGTGTGTGTGATGAATGTGTGAAACATTAGATTAGTCTGGTCCTGAACTATGTCAGTTATCGCAGGGATTAAATATAAGTTTCAACATCGGCGGGCATGGCCATGGCATTAAAATGTCAGACTAGTAAATATATGGCGAGCTCTGATTGCCGACTAATTCAATATCAGTTGCTAACAATGGCTAGCCACTAATAAAGAACAGCTGCATGCACTAACCGGAATACATGAATTTGAGATGGCAGACTGGGCGGTAGAATTATCGCAGTACATTGACAGGAATGGATGCAGCTCAGCTAAATAACCTACAGTACAGCCGACATCTAAGGTTTATCCATAAAACAAACTGTTGAATATAGAAAACATATCTACAGTGGGCTGCACCCACAATCTGGCGTTTAATTATATTTAGACCTGTATAGATAGTGTTCCATTCAGTAGGTATACCGGGTACAATTGGAATGTATCCTATCAGTGTTTTGCTTAGCTTCTCACAAAACTCACAAAACTTGACACTATCAAATCACATATTAAATCTGCCAGCATCAAACCAACTTGTGTGTTAACTTTTCCTAGCAAATGTCGAAGCTCTGCAATTTGTTTGAATTTGGTTGGGCACTAAAGACGTCTCTCTTACTTCTTTATTAGCTAGTTGAAGATTTGGTTCATTCCTAGACACTCCATCATAGCCTATTGTATGGCCTTGGCCATGTATTAAATCTGTGATCTGCCTACCTTCAGTCACATGTTTTAAGGAAATAGACACACCACTATGCTTAGGTGTTTACATTTTGAATGTGAAGTGGAATATCTAATATCTTGTGCAACTCCCCATGTAAGTGAGGTTCTTCACTTACAGCTTCTGCTGTTTTGCCTAATACACGAAGACATAAATATCTATATAGATCATCAGAGACTAATTGTTCTGCTTTGTTGTCAGATATGTCCACACTATCAATGCAAGAACTTAATGTAATTCATTCCACCATTGCTAGCAAATTTTCTAATTTTCTAATCCGTCATTGAATCGTGAGAGTTTATCTTCATCACACTATGGTAAGATCATATTCGATGGCTTCATCTCTAACTTGGCACTTCATATCCGATATCTTATTGATTGCTTTCTTTAAGTCAACACAAAATTCTGCTGTATACAATTTATGATTCAATTCTTCTTTGACATGCTGTGAAAGATAACTTTTCCCTTTTCAATCCTAGCTTTCAGTCTCTGCGCACTATATGATTCAGCATTTTGGTAAACACAATCGACAAGGTATGTTTTATATGGGTTAAGTATATATGCTATGTCAAATGCACCACCTTGCGAGAAAACATCATTAATTTCAATCATTAGTTTTTCAAATGCTTGATTAAAGATATTTACTCTTTCTTTACCTGTAGGCAGCAACAGCTTCCAGTCAAATTAATTTCAAAATATTCCACAGTCTATACATTAAAGTATGAATTAGTTTGGAATTCAGCATTTTGTGTTTATAGGGTTAAGTTATTTCAAACTGTTTCCTAATTATAAGGTGATTGACAGACTCTCGTGGGAATGTGTCTGTTATGAATAAGGGAGGTAACTCTGTACTGTAGCCTAAGCGATACTAAGGTGCTGTAGCACTAAATAACTTGATCTAAATAAATAGTTTGATGAAAAACCCAATAAATGGTACCAATACTCTATAGCTAACAGCTTTTAAATGATATTAGCATGCAACATGAAACCAAAAGGGCTATCATGGTAACCTTGATCAAAATTCAAGAAAAAATATTAATTTAGGCAACTAAATAAGGCTATGTTTCAAAATTGACCATGGAAAAAGCTTGATAACATATTGTTAATATCTGATTCTAGGATTAGCTACCCTCAGATCCGCTGAATACGATATTGTATGATATTTAGTACTTGGAAAATATTGGCATATGATCTTCAACACTGTGTGTCTGAAATCAAATTGTTAATTTCTCGATGGTGAATATTTATTACAGTATCATCACGTTACATCATTTGGGGATTCCAAGGTACCAGGAGATATAAGCTGTTATAGACAGGTTGGATGCGAAGCATGTATGAACATGAATATTGTGTGTTATTATTACAACGCTGGGTGAAACCCGATGACTATCTTGATAGTGACCTATAACGAGTACAAATATGCAGAATGAATGGCAGGATGACTGTTTCAATATTTGAAAAGAATAATGTTGTAAATAAAAGGCTGGTAATTACAATCACTATGGGCAAACAATGTATGCTAGTTGTATTTGAAATTAATTTGATTACGTTGGTTGTGGTCATCACCAATTAATCTAGTTTTGTCATTTTATATGTTTTAATAGCCATTTTGGGTTTGTGTTTAAACACAGTCATAAATTACTAGAAATAAGGAGGTGGAGTTTTCCCGTGTTAGACTGTAGAACTGGTTCTGACGTTTTAATGTAAGAATGGTGCAGCGTGATGGTAAGACAGTGATGGATTAAATACTGAGAAGCCTTAAAGAGACTTTCTTGGTAGTCAATGCAACAGAGTCTTATGGGACTGTCGTGTAAGATAGGATTAGGATGACAGCAGAGGAAGATTGTTGAATAACGGGAATGGACAGAGTAGAGTCCCTGATGGTGATTGCACAATGTGTGATCATCCTGGAATAACCACACTGGGTTAAGGATCAAGCACGGATATGTCATGACGAGTTATAACCATCCGCTGTTGTGACTAAATGAGAATTGTCCCATTGTGAGAGTAATTACAGCAATGTCTTACCTGTGTGAATAACAATCTTGTCAAAATAAACCAAAAGAGGTGAGAGCACGAAACATGTGAGCTATGGCTGTGGATGAGTCTTGTCAAAGCAAGAAAAGTTTATATTACCTGTCAGGAGCCATCACTCCCAAACTGGTTCCCATCAGTTCCATGATTGCACAAGAATAGAGCAAGGGACCAATCAGAGTACGAGTTTTAGTGGAAATCCTTGGGATAGTCCAAAATGATGTCAGAGCAGAGGAACCACTTTATTTGTATATAAGGTGGTGTCTGCTCTGTTTCAAGTTATCTTTATTCCATTTGGATATCAGTGTGTTAATATCTTTTACACTGAGAAGTCATCTTGACTATCGTTATTATAAATTAGCGGTAAGTTATTGTTAAATACTAGAAAGTTATCTTGTTTAATTTGAAAATCAGTATTTGTTTAAGTTGTACAAGCCTTCAATGTGGCCATTGTAAACTATAGGACCAAGAATAAAACTATATAAGTTTATTATTTAATTTCTACCAAGTAAATTAATGCTGTAACATCACCAGCGAGGGGATCCCGAAATTTCAGAAAGGACAATCAGAATCGATTAGATTCAGAACATTTTGAAGATCGTGATGGCTTCATGTTAACCGATAAAAATACAGATGCCTATGGCCGAAACTTGATGATCAATGGAGAGGTGGTTGATGGCAATGGTTGTACTACTCGAAAAGAGTGCCACAATCACTACAGGAGAAGTTATGATGGGAGACGCTGTTTGTATGCTGGTGCAGTATCCAGAAGACATGGGACGTATCAACA
Source organism: Chaetoderma sp. LZ-2023a (assembly GCA_034401795.1). Lineage (NCBI taxonomy): Eukaryota > Metazoa > Mollusca > Caudofoveata > Chaetodermatida > Chaetodermatidae > Chaetoderma > Chaetoderma sp. LZ-2023a. The sequence goes on along the minus strand of CM067360.1, from coordinate 72,203,767 downwards.
AGCATGCTCATTAAACCATGATGTAGGGAACGGGCAACCGACCGGATCCTCGCCTGACTCTTGTTAGAGAACGTTAATGGTTGCAACGTTGATACTGGTAAGAATAGTATCAACATTTTAATAGATACTTGTGGAAACACATCGCTCATTATGAGTAATGTATGGAAGACCATGTTGTGCACTAGGCCACTAAGGAAAGTGCAGGTCTTATTAGCAGTGACATGCTCGCCCATAAATGTATTAGGTGAAACTCAGGTTAAGTTTCAAGGTGCTAAGCCCATACCCATCATAATTGTTAAGAAATATGAATCATGAGGGATTAATTGGGGCCGATGGGTTACATGCAGGGGGAGCAATTATTAATTATAGAAAAGCTGAAATGGTAGAGTTTGGTAACACATACAAACTGCATTTACCCTATAGGCACCAGGATCGACACTATACAGAGACCAGTATCATGGAAAAGACTGGTTACAAAATTATTGACAAAGTACTTAGTGACTACGCTGATAATTTTGATACTGCTCATCCAACAGAGTTGGGTAGGAATCCATTAGTAGAATGTATGATACCCACTAATGCTCCTCCCATTAGACACCATCCCTATAGAATGCTTTTGTTAAAAGAACATGTCATTAGAGATTAAGTTAAAGAAATGATAGAAGCTGGTGTGATTCGATGGGCTTCATCACCTTCGCCATCGCCAACCACCCTGGTGCCCAATAAGGATGGGACAAGCTGCTTCTGCATTGATTACAGATGTTTAAATGAGGTTGTACCGCGAGATAATTATCCATTACCGAACATCTCACATATTTTCGATAGCATGGAAGGCAAGGCACTACCCTGTTTTCTATGATGAACCTGAAGTCTAGATATTGGCAGATACCAATGGCCAGCCAAGACACTGAGAAGATGGCATTCGTCTGTTCTGAAGGTCTCTTCGCTTGGACTCGTATGCCCTTTAGTTATAGGAATTCTGGAGCAGTCGTCCAGAGAGTGATGTATTCAGTTTTTCAAGGTTATGTCAATAAGTTCATGCACGTCTTTGTCAATGATGTAGTTGTATTTTTCTGATCACCTGAAGAACATGATCACCATTTGACGCTTGTAATGGAGCATAACCTGCAGCTCAAATGGAAGAAGTGTAATTTTGAGAGTAAATCAGTTGATTTGCTTGGTTATCACATTACTGCAGCAGGTATTTCACCTCAGAAGCAGAAGGTGGAAGTCATTCATGTGATGACGCCTCCACAGAATGTGGGTGAAGAGAGAATGATATTAGGCACCACTGGCTATCATCGGTCATGCGTCCTGAGTTCTGCAGAGATAGCAAAGCTGCTAATAGATCTGACAAAGACATATAGATGATTCGAGTGGGGCATGGAGCAGCAGCTGGCATTTGATAATTTGAAGAACTTATTATGCAGTGAGGCCGTGTTGGCTTACCCGAATCTGCAAAACCGTATCGTCTATATACTGACACTTCTTCATATGCGATCGGCGCAATATTGGTACAGGAGGATGATCATGGAACTGAAAAGGTTGTTCAATATGTGAGTAGTACCCTCAAGGACAGCCAGTTGAATTGGCCCATCATTGAGAAGGAGACATATGCAGTCATCTATGCACTGAAGAAATTGCGACCCTATTTGTGTGGGGCTGAGTTTACCATGTATACTGACCATAAACCTCTAAAGAGTTTGTTTGCCGGAGAGGTATGGAATGCGAAGGTCCAACATTGGGCAGTGCTTATAGCCAAGTATGGGTGCAAAATAGAGTATATTAAGGGTGCCCATAATGTCCGAGTGGACATGTTGTTGCGTCTGAGACAACCTCGAGAGGCTGCCACATTTGACACTTGTGATTATGTGAGACGCTGAATATCCCCATCTGGTGTTGCCATCTAGGTACCATAAGCAGGTACTTGAGGAGGTGCACAGGCGTGCTGGACATCAGGGTTGCTGGAAGACTCTGGCATTTATTAGAGATTCCTTTCTATGGAATTCTTTGAGAAAAGACATAATGGAAATGTTGGATCAGTGTGCCACATGCCAGGTACACCGTCCTGTTACCACACATCCGAGGTACACTGAAATGTGCATGGCTAAGTATCCAGGACTGATAGTAGGCATGGATTTGGTTGGTCCATTTGTTGAATCAGCCAAGGCAACCATTATATCCTCAAAGTCATCAATAATTGTTCTGGGTGGGCAGAAGCTTTTCCCATCCCTTCGAAGAGGGCAGAGGAAGTTAAAGACAAGTTCTTCAACGAGTACTGTGCAGGGCATGGTCTACCGTTAATCCTGATCACGGATCAGGGGGTCGAGTTTAACGAGAGAGAGAATTGGCCCAATTGTCCAGTATGAGATAGATCACCACAGGACTAGTCCCTATCATCCTCAGACAAATGGGAAGCCTGAACGGTTCAACCCTACCTTAAAAGAGTTGATCCGGAAGGGGTTTAATAACCAGGCTAGAGCATGGGAGAACGAGTTAAGGTCTGCATTAATGGCATACTGTAACACTCGTCATGCTACCACTGGTTACACTCTGTTTTATCTCACTTATGGCAAGTGTGGTAGATTACCCATGGGAATGCCCGTGGATGGTTTCCAGGTTCATGGCAATCGACTTATCAGTCTTAAAAATTCCTTGATTCACGCTCGCACTGTGACCGAGGTGTCGAGGACATACCATTGGGAGGCAATTGACAAGCGAGCAAATACCACTGAGTTTCATGTAGGAGACTCAGTTGTAGTGCTGGCAAATGAGCCTATAATGTTAACTACCCATATTGATCGTTGGTATGAGGTCTACCGGATCACCATATTCGTCATCAGAGATCTGGAAAAACCCGAGTTCTGAACGTGTCTAATCTTTGGATCATGGATCCTGAGATATGGTGGGACAACATTCGGGAATAACCTATTCGGAAACCCGGTAAGGGTACTGCAACAAGTCATCCTGTTGTGGAGGGTTCCGCTCTCGCCATGCTGATTGATTTCCACAAGGAACTGGTGGCATCTATCATCAAAGAACCACCCAAACTAACAAGCAAGTGGTCCGTTCAAGCTGGAGTAATCACGCCATATGTGGAAATGCCCGGTGAATCACCAGTGGCTGAGGAGAAGATGGCGCAATCCAAAGCAAGTGATGATGATGCGTCAATGACTGATTTGACTCCATGTGAGTCTCGATACATATTTGGACATGCGTCAAATACAAGATATGCTTTGCAGAAATGTCCCAATAGGCCAGAATATTTCTTGGCCATGCATGGGAAATGACCGCGTGTCAATGCCCTTGGTCATTCATTGAGTTTCACACAGTTTCTGCATAATATAACAGCCGTTATCAACTGACATGAAGCACTTTCTGCTCATCGAGCAAATGTGTAACATCGAATTGACATAAGCTTGGAAGTGTGGTCTCTAATTTGTGCATTATTAGGAATTAGTTGTGGTATTCAACAGTTTTCAGTAGAATAACATCGCCAGATATTCAACAGTTAATAGTCTGCAATTTGGCTCTAGCCAATATTGAGTTCAGTTTTATAATCTGATGATGAATCGGACATGAAATGGCTGAGATACGATTAAATTAATGTCTTGTTAAACTATACCATGCACTAATGGTGAACCTGTATCACACGTGCTTAATGACGCTATTAGGTGAAGGTTATTCGTGATGTCGCAAAAACATATGGCATTATGGCTTTTACTCATCTAAATGAAGATGCGTTGATTGGCCGAAAATTTCAATGCCTTCACTCAATTGGTCAATGAATCCTATATAAGGAGTCGTATCGGCAACAATTCCTCAGTCGGGGAGGGGAGGTGGTCCGACATAGTTGACATTGTAAGAAGCTCTCCAGCACTATGCTGAGCAGCCATAGGCAATCTATACCAGTGTAATCAGTAAAGAACCTGCTACCGTGATTGGAGTCCTGCCTCTCCAGCACCGTAGTTAATTTTTTCACCATTCTTCAAGTGCTAATAAGAAATTAAAGTCAGGCTCGTGGCTCAGCCGATGATCAGACAACAAATGGTGCATCAGAGTTACTCGATGGCGCAGAATTAGCTGAACTTTATAAAACAAAAACGGCGCTCATTTGAACATTAAAACACCTAGAAATTATACTGCGAGCCCTCCTGGCTGATTCATATATCGCCAAATCTTGTCCGCGCCAGGCCTGAAAATTTGTTCATACGAGGTACACTACTCATGCTTATTTCGACTGCATAAACGTTAAGCCGAATTCATCTGTTTTGAAACATTGCTTCTGACACGGCATCTGAGCTAGCTGTGCCAATCGCCGTGTGCCAGACTTACATAAACTAAAAGTACCACACCGATTTCTCTTCAAGCGTGTGTTATATATCTGGTATGGTATTTCGGCCTTCAAGCCCAACTGACTTTTTAGAGAAAGATACTAGGAATCTTCACTTCTGATTTTTTCTGATAGATTAACATTTTATAATTGCATAGGTTATCGTGTCAAGAGTAATTTCGGCACTGCGATGACTAGTAGGCATACATAGGTCAGCTAGACTAAAATCATTTAGCTATTTTCTGTGATACCTCGTCTAGTGCCGATTTTAACATATTCAGTCTTTTCAATCATTATTAGTTTAAAATAAATGTACGCTTGCCACACTTACCATTACAGACTTTAAATAGTGCCTAACCTAAACAAAATCCTAATAGCAACATAACTTCACTAGTGACCGTTGCCGTGCCAAAACTAAGACATACAATTCAGCTTAAACCTAACTAATTATAAGCTCAGATAATTCGGTTAGGAAATAGCTTCAAGTGTGCTTAAATCAATGGGATTTCTTGACGGGCCCAATCTAAACGAAGAGTTCATAACGATTTCAGTATTTTCACTGATACGTTTAGGATAGGATCTTTAAAGCCAAAGTAAGAATTCACTGCAAGATAATATTATTGTAGCTGGTCAAGCAGTGAATCTTGGGCTAATTATTAGCTCCTGGGACCAAGTCTAAAATGGATTATTCTTGACACACTGACTATGGCAAAAGACGTGTATAACGAACTAATTCTCTTGTGACTGCAAGGGATGAGGGGGGTCCACCACACCTTAAAAGCAAAGGTCACAAGAGTTCGTTATCTGCATCTTCGGCTCAGTCCTAAGTATATACAGTGCTTATTAAATTATTATTTGTACTGTCCTGTGTACATCCTTGTTATGTGTGGTTGTTTGTAGTTGATACAGGCTGTGAGTTGCTCTTCGACTCGGTCCTCTGTCGCCACAGCAGCACTTGTTACGAGCAGTCGGCTTGAGGGGTTCACTCTATTGTTAGACCCGAGATGGGGGGGGGGGCTTGATCTTGCCACCACAAGAATGCAAAACCTGTTCAACTTCAAGTAGGAATAGGCCATTTGTGCTGTTGCTGCATAAGGCAGCAACAGCGCCCAGTCAAATTAGTTTCAAAAATATTCAACAGCATGTTTATTAAATAGCAAAAAATTACAAAAACATACAATTTATACACGGTGTCGGACTCTGAGATTTTATGACGGTCTATATGGAACCCTTTGTGACGTAATGATTGTGACGTTATAATACACGCGCTGAGCTAATTATGACGTCATACGAGGTCAGATGATGGATGAATACTCTGGAAAGGTGAATTATGGCGATATTGCTGTAGTCTATTCAATAGATAAGAGACAGCCCAGCGGTCGCTGCTAGCGACAAAACTTGGAGATTTTTGTCTAATGTGGTGGTCTTAACGGCTTGCGATAGCTTTAATGCTCAAGCGTTTATTTTACCATACATATAAAACCGCTAACCTGAGAATTCTCCCTTTAATTCACCAGACGTACAAATCGCTGGCTGACAGCCAGGGTTAGATTAAAACAGAGTTTTATCACGGTAATTTAATCCGACCCAGACCAATAAACGACCGACCTATTGCGCATATGTTTTGCAGGCAATTGGCCTCAGACGCCCAAACACCTGACCCCGTGACAAATACTAATCCGATTTCATTCAATATGCGTGCACACCTGACTTACATTAACGAATTTGTTGAATATTCTGACAACAATCTGGCAGAAAGTTGTAGCCAGCATCGACATACAATGCTGTAGTTATTTTTCTCAAAATAAGTACAGCGGGTTCTGGTAGTAAATTCCATTCACTAGTTTATAATATAGACTGATGTAGGTTAACGGTTAAGGTAAGTATTAGTCTTATCCCGTTTAACTCCGATTTCCTAGAATATCAATTTAAAGGTAACTCTGCAGGTAAGCTGATGAATATTTTGATACTAGTTTGACATAGGCAGTTACAGCTCTAAATTCAAATTAGTTTCAAAATTTTCAACAGATTAATTAAAGAATTTTTTTATATTCTCCCTTTCTGGTTAACGTTTACCCTTTCTGTTTAACTCGGTTTAAGTAATATCTCACGGTGGTAACGAGTTATCGCCGATCAAAGATCGCACTATATATATATATATATATATATATATATATATATATATATATATATATATATATATATATATATATATATATATATATATATATATATATATATATATATATATATATATATATATATATATATATATATATATATATATATATATATATATATGTATATATATGTATATATATATATGTATATATATATATATATATATATATATATATATATATATATATATATATATATATATATATATATATATATATATATATATATATATATATATATATATGTGTGATATACGATATACGCACACCTGTTTTGGGGCCAAATGGTGATTGTTAATGAACTGCACGTCACAAAGTCATATACATCGGTAAATAACCTGTTATAGACGGGCACTTTGCTTCGCTAACCATGCTTTGGTGGTCCGAAAAGTAGTTGCTATAGCCTATTTATAGGCATGTAGACTATGTACCAGAAAATTATGACATCTGCTTAGTAAACAATTAGACGTAGGACGAATTAGCCGTCGAAGCGTCAATGCCCCGCGAAATCGGAATGCACCTGTGGCTGACAAACATCATACGGTAGAGATCTTATACCGTGCATACTAGACGATTACAAACCAATAACGACATTAGAGTTGGCTGCAATATATTCTGTCAGCACATTTTTAATACTCACTTCTTTAAAATTGCATATTTAAACCAGAATTACTGAAAATTAAAATGTTAAAGTTGTATACTTTTAGAGGCTTAAATTATGTGCCTAGATGTAATGAAACGAAACAAATCTTAAAATATGATGACTTTATTACATATAAATTAAAATATTTGTTTTGGCTGTGAATTTTAATTAGGGACTCGTGCCTTTAATTCAATTTAATAACATAAAAAATTATCTTAATTTATATGGAATAAAATCATCCAGGTTAAGATTTATTTCGTTTCACTACATCTAGGTACACAATTTAAGCCTCTAAAAATATACAATTTAACAATTTTATTTTCAAACATTTTGGTAGATTGTAGATTTTTTAAGCAGTTCCAAGAAAATCTAATAGCTACCTTAGCTCAGTTTAGGCAACTGGAAGATGGTACGATGGAGAAGGAGAGACGCTTGATAATTTTGGTGCTGGTAGCTGTTGCTGTTGCTCTCAGCATCAAGGTTTCCGGTAGTAGGCAGCATCAGCTCACAGCAACCCAGTTTTCAAAGTGACCACGAATACCAACTCTTGAAATTCCAGCATCTCAAATTCAAGACATCCATACAGGAAAGCTGTTGGTTATTTTGAAACTAATTTGACTGGAAGGCGTTGCTGCCATTCCAGTCAAATTAGTTTGGAAATATTCATTATCAGTTTTTGATTTTGGTCTGTAAAGATTGAAGGGTTAATTGAATAATTGGGGATGTGAAAAATTTTAAAGCCGGGTTGAACATAAATGAAATTGTACTTCCATTTAACAGGTAGCCATTTTAATGGGTGGCATTTTACGATGGACGTTTTATTTACTGCGCATGGGTGGCCGAGGCTGTACATCTTCGCGGAATACAATGCCATGGTTATTGACTGATGGATGTTAATCTCCAGATTAACGTATTTTGATTGGTTTATTAATGTGAAGTTGAGTTACGAGCTACAGTGGAGATAATAAATAAGTTGAAATGTTTCCAAAACTAAAACAAACACCTGTTCGTTAGTCAAATTTCGAACGCAATGTAAGAAATATGCTATTGAATATTTTGAGCATAATTGGATTGGAAGACATTGCTGCCTTAGGCTTTCCAGTCCAACTATGTTCAAAATGTTCAAGCGTACGTTTTATTGTGTTGTGGAAAGAAAGTTATTTCTGGGCTGTAGGCTACTGTAACGATAGTTTCATGGCCTCCGTATTCAACAATGAAAGCAGAATATGGGGAATATGATCCACGGAATCAGGATGAGTTGGGTCAGAATGGTGTTGTGGGTGGTGACTCCATGGGGTGTGACATGGTGGGAGGGTGGTGGCGTGAGAAAAAGTGGAGCAATACGTAAATCCCATAGGCCAAGAAAGGTTAATAAATAATACTGTCAAGTGGGAGGGTGGTGGCGTGAGAAAAAGTGGAGCAATACGTAAATCCCATAGGCCAAGAAAGGTTAATAAATAATGTCGCATCTAAAAATCGCAAAGCCACTCGTGGCCATTCGTGTCTCGCGAGATCTCCTGCGATACGAGATTAGTGTATTCTCTGCATTAAGTCACGGCTTTATTTTTAAATAGATTACAGGTGTATTCTAATAGAGTACGGTACAGCTCATAAATAAGTTAATTAATGAGTTAAATCGTTTCCAAAGCAACAAAAAGTGTTAGAAACATGTTAGTCAGTACAATGTTGAACATGATGTAAGAAATGTTCTGTGGGATATCTTGGACTTAATTCAATTGGAAGCCATTGTTGCGTTATTCAACAGTGGAGATTATTTGGGTTTGGAAACATGCTACGCTATTCCTGATCCGTATCCGGATACCAAGAAGGGGTTCTAAAGACAGGCGGTGGTGCAAGACAAGTACACTTTTTGGGTTCACAAGAGCTAGCTCCGCAATCTTTTTCGGTCCCAAATAGGAGGTGGTCTGTCGACCATGTTTGACTACATAATTAGTTCTGATAGAATTGACTTGATTAAAGCGTCAAGTGGGCGTTTCCGTGAGCGCTAACCTGAACGCGCAAACTACGCACTTATCTACGTAATTAACCGTATCGAAGCGAATTGCAGACCCAGCTCCGTCTGGTAGAATTTATGGCCAATACACCCCAGGCCTGTGCTTTGATGCCGAGTCTGGTTTCGCGCACACAATCGGCTCTTACTCAAGATCTCGTAAACTTTAGGGGTCAAAGTTCGTAATCTTGATGGCTTTCCCAGGCCAAAGGCGCTACACCGTATGACCCCGAGTCTCTCACCCCGAACACGTTGTTCGTTCCTTATATTGTATAGGTGTGCGGGTGGGTGTTCTAGAAAAGGTTAACGGAGTAAGAACGTGTTGATTTTTTATGATTAATTTGATATATGCTGGAATAATACAGAGCGTGCCTGCCAAAATCTGTGTAACGAGAAAGCAGGAGGCAAGGTCGGTACTAATGGCAGCGTCGACGGTACACGGGGCATGTCACTGGCAGTACCGGACGCACCAAGACAGACATTCATCATCATAACAACAGCAGCAGCAATAGTATCTGAAGCAGATAGTGATAGTAGAGCAGCAGCACTATTAGAGGAGTAGTAGCAGCAGCAGTAGTAGTAGTCGTCGTAGTAGTAGTAGTAGTAGTAGTCGTCGTCGTCGTAGTAGTAGTAGTAGTAGTAGTAGTAGGGGTAGTAGTAGTAGTAGTAGTAGTAGTAGTAGTAGTAGTAGTAGTAGTAGTAGTAGTAGTAGTAGGGGTAGTAGTAGTAGTAGGGGTAGTAGTAGTAGTAGTAGTAGTAGTAGTAGTAGTAGGGGTAGTAGTAGTAGTAGTAGTAGTAGTAGTAGTAGTAGTAGTAGTAGTAGTAGTAGTAGTAGGGGTAGTAGTAGTAGTAGGGGTAGTAGGGGTAGTAGTAGTAGTAGTAGTAGTGGTAGTAGGGGTAGTAGTAGTAGTAGTAGTAGTAGTACTAGTAGTAGTAGTAGTAGTAGTAGTAGTAGTAGTAGTAGTAGGGGTAGTAGTAGTAGTAGTAGTAGTAGTAGTAGTAGTGGTAGTAGGGGTAGTAGTAGTAGTAGTAGTAGTAGTAGTAGTAGTAGTAGTAGTAGTAGTAGTAGTAGTACTAGTACTAGTAGTAGTAGTAGTAGTAGTAGTAGTAGTAGTAGTAGTGGTAGTAGGGGTAGTAGTGATAATAGTAGTAGTAGTAGTAATAGTAGAGGCAGCGGTAGCGGTAGTGGTAGCGGTAGCGGTAGCGGTAGCAATGGTGCATGTATGGCAATTTTGAAATGTTTACCCATATATTTTCTATGTAGTTATGCCACGGTTGTGGTATATGATAATAGAGTATTTTAGCTTGCACTGTTTTGATATCTTAGGTTGGTATTGTTATTCTATTAATAAAGCCTGCTATTTCAACCGATTTTTTATGGGGGTTTGCAAGCCTTTTTAAAGGAGTTCCTCCGTGAAGTGTATCCGACTGCGTCAGCGTCGGATATTCAAAAAAAAAGAAAAAAAAAGTAGTAGTAGTAGTAGTAGTAGTAGTAGTAGTAGTAGTAGTAGAGGCAGCGGTAGCGGTAGCGGTAGCGGTAGCGGTAGCGGTAGCGGTAGCGGTAGCAATGGTGCATGTATGGCAATTTTGAAATGTTTACCCATATATTTTCTTGAAAATGATGCTGTGGCAGTGTGACTCGATAACGCAAGACTGGCTTTCCCTTTTGGAAATCGTCTTGATCCACGGAAATGTGTCATAATACCCGTTTTCAACATCCACCAATCCTCACTGCACCGCATTCGCGCGGAGCCCGCCACCCGCCCCTCTTATTCCCTCGTTGAAGCGTGTACATTTGACGGATTAAACTAACGTCCAGCTTTGTGCAGTCAATGACTCGGTTTGCCACGTGCCTGAACCATCGCTAAGCGCGTTAATGACCAGCGTGTTGTTTGCTTCACTAATACCGTTACGTCACAAGGACAGCTCGTTATGATAAGAAGCACTGTTCACGGAACGTATTTCCATGTAGCGCCGCCCCGCAATGCGGATCTCATTGTTCGCTCGTGATTATCCGCGATTATCCGCAATCGTGTTGTTACGGATTACCGATACATCTCGCTACCTTTCACCAATTGCTGCAGACATCCACAACCACCCAACTACAAATATAACGCAAGTGCGCCGAAGATTAAATGTTCCTGGAACTGAGTCAGGAACAGATTTCTACAACACTTCTAGAACACAAAATTCGCACACTTACCGGACTAATCCAGCTTCGTGATGAAGTTATTATACATCACAATGGTTGTGACGTCAGCCTGCATGTGACGCAATTAACGATAACGTCATATACGTGAGTGACAGATTGGATCCGTCCATTGCTTAGCCGTAAGTTAATATATGTTGACCGCTTAACTGGTATAGGTCGTCGTGAGTTCATAAGCAACGAGAGCCAGGTCGGTGGTAGACCTATTGGGTGGGTGGTTGGCATCTACCAACTGAAATTCAGACATGTCCGACCTTTAGACCACGCTCACGAGGTGACCAGTTGTAATTAATCGTTTAGAATAAAAGGTCGACATTATTGAAATGAAAATAAAGGGAGTTTTTTCCGAATGGGCCAAGGGTGAATTTTATTTAAACCGTGAACGGACAATGGTGCCAAGAACCCGACGTCTATGCCATCTGTTACTTGAAGGTATGGTTTCCTGCTATCGAGGTGTCCCCTTGCAACTCTGAAATTAAAAATGCTTTGTTTAAATAGAGCCTAGTAGGACAGCAACCGAATATTTTGAAACCCATTTGACTGGGGGTTACTAGTGCCAAAGACAACAACAGCTTTCGGTCAAATCATTTTCAAAGTAATTTGCAGTATATTAACTATTTAATTAACTTTAAAGAAAAATAGCATACATTAGAAGGCAGCAGGTAAGAGGAATTCGACTCTAGTCTATTGGGCTTACTGGTCAAAGGTCGTGACCTCTAACCTCAGGCCACGTGCAAGCATGGCGCGTGAGACTTGGCCTCCGACCTCGGGTCGACATGGTTTCAATGTCATCTGCCCCGCGCGTGAGTCCTACAGACGTATCTTTCTGAATTCTTTCCCACAGCTTTCTACCATTTGTCTGCAGAAACAGGGCGCGAAAAATAAACACGACGACTTGGCGTATCAACAACGAGCAGCCGATCAAGAATGGTCGTATCTTATGGCAGGCGTGTCATAAAAGACCGGATGTACAAATTGACGGGTCATTGTATAAGCTGGAATTAGTGCCATCTGTCCGGACTCTGGAAGAGTGAAGGCATGTTTGATACCTTCGACGAAATTATGCAGGTTTCATTTCAAATTCGGTTGTCGCGTCTCTCTGTGCTGTCAACGCCTGTCAGGTCTAAATCGTTTTTAATTTCTTGTATTTCAATTCATTGCCGGTAGATCACCTTGACCGAGCGGCTTCAAATTTTACTGAAGCGGATTCTATTGTAGTCCGCAGGCATGCGTACGATGTATGAACCCCACCCACGAAGAAATAACTACAGTACCGATTACATATTGACAAACATAAGCTGCCTAACTATATTTCATTTCATTCATGGTAATTATTTGCAATGGTGATGCGGGTTTCAATTAAGCAAATACGGTACAGCATTTATGGCATGGCCAGTCGATTTTCCACTTTAAAAAACCCCAGGGCGCACCAGCAAGCACCCAACCCTCAGAGTTTTGTTGCCTATGACAACAACAGCGCCCAGTCAAATTAGTTTCAAAATATTTAACAGCTTAATTGCATAGTTTTCAGGAAATTGATAGTCAGAGAATCCTGAGATCGATCGATCCCAACACGGACGGGGTGTGGGTGGAGATTATATAGAGATGGGTGGGGCTTAGCTAAAACTGGAAAGCCCCATAGTTATATTACACTTAATTCTGATCTTCAAACTTAGCTGCGCTACTATAATTTAGCTTGAGTTGACCAAATGGTGGTTGGCTGGGTGCTTATCAAGCTGTTTCGGACAACAGTTAATCCATAGAAGTGACCGGAAGTTTATTACCGACAAACTAAATTAATGTAATTAATTTGCTCAGTCCAGTTAATAGCAGGTTAAAAATTCGCTTATTGTTGGTTATTGTTAGATGTCCTGAGGGCGATGGTAATCCTTCTATGCACCTCTGCCCCGCGGTCATCTTGGCTTAAATTGCCACATTCACGTGCTTGTTTGTTTTCCTAAACTGACCAATGTCCACTGGAGCGGGGGTGAACAAAAGACTGGACAAATTGGAATAGGAGACGAGTCCCGTTAGGCGACGATGGTATTCGTGGGAAAATGCGCAATTCGAGGTGTCCATTTTTATATCCGTGTTTACCAAATGACCGCGCAATAAAGCGAACTGACCACTCTTCTGCAAGACCTGTTACCGTTGACCATTTGTTTGTTTGTTTGTTCAACTTGTTTCAGTCTGAATTAATACCAGAAGCAGGTTGCAATTAGAGGAGATGAAGTACGCTATATCCCTGATAGCGTAGGTTAGCGGGCCCATACTGGGCCAATACCGGGCGGTATTGGCCCGGTATTTGTCCGGTACGGCCCCGGTAACATGCGTTAGCAGAGATTTTGATTATTTGGAAAACAATTTAACGGAAAGCAGCATTCAGTCATGATGGTCAGTACAACGTAGACCGTTTCACCTCTAGCGCATTGTACCGTATTTATATATGGTTTACAATTCTACATCATGCAGCATAGAATTCGTCTTACATTATGGGAGATTTACAAACAAGCATTTATAATATGATGTTTGCAATGCATCATACATATTCAAAGTTTTGTTTGTCGGGACTCGATCTTTGGTGATGAAGTTAGCAATGGGAGTGATCGTTTAGAATGAGTGATCAAGGGAGTATCAGGGGAGGGGCGAGAGGGGGAGGGGAGGGGGTTGGTATTGTGGAGCTTTCCCGCCAGGATTTCAACGCGGTATGTGAAAAAGGTGAAAAGGACAGGGGGTGGGGGTGGGGGAATAGACCATCTCCCTGTGGGGAGCCGATTGATGTCTCAAACTCCGCAGATTTACTGACTTGACTCGTACTCTCAGCTTGGTGACTGCAAGTAGTAGTCTCACTATTCGTAGCTCATCTCCATTGCAACTGGCCTGGCGTAGTACATCTAGGATTTGTGAGCGTTTAATTGTGTCGAAGGCTCGAGACATGCCAATGCCCATTTAGTGAAAATCCCAGTGCTTGGACATGACTACTGTCACAAGCATGCGTTGAGCAATACAATGTCTGCACAGCTGCATCCGTGTTCAACGCCACAGTGATATGATCCGGTGAAGTCATCGATCTTGTCTGGGATGCGGCATAGAGTAGGTTTGGATAGGATTTTCCTTATGCTGTCGAGGAGCACAATGGGATGCAGATTGGCTGGGGAGGGGTTGGGCCAGTTGGCTTCTTGGGCTTGGTTGGTGCGATAAGACTGCATTGGCCTATAGCATCGATGGGAAGGTAGGTATAAAAGTTGAATTGATTGGGTTCGTGATCGGTTTTGAGATAATGCCACGTGATTATTTGAATAGTTTTTGGCTCATGCCATCAGGCTAGGACGCACTTCCACTTTTCGGCGCTTTGAGTGCCTGCTCAACTTCTGCTGTTTTAATTGGTGTTTGCAATGACCTGCGGTCTTCCGAGAACGGGTGCAAGGACTCATCATCGTGGTCAGTGAACTGTTCATACCATCCTCGAATTCCTTCGGCTTTGCCCTGGTCAGTCCCGATAAAGTGTCATTCAGAGTCGTGCATAGTGAATGGTGGTACGCAGTCAGTAACTCTCAGAGCTCCGGATTCCCAACACATTTTGTGGCAGTCATCGATGGCTGTGATTTTATCTGCTAGGGCGTCTGCTTGTTGAATAGCAAGATCTTTTAAGTGTTCGCTAATGTGTCACAGAATGTTATTGCGCTCCTTGCATAGTTTGGTACGGTCTTCACTTTGGCCACTTTGATAGATGCGCAGCCATACTGCTTTCTGCTCTGCTGATGGTCTTACTACTTCATGGTCATCGTCTACCTAGTTCGGTTGTTTTTCAGAACTCCTATGGTGCTGGTAGCTGATGATTCCATTCATTTGAGCCTTCTGGTTAGGGCTTCGTTTGGATCGAAGCTGACGTCGATATTAGCTATTTGCTCCCCGAGGGCATGACAGTTGAGTGTCAAGGCTGCTGATGAGGTTGGGTGGGTTGTAGGCTACTCAACCCTCTTGCCTGGTATGGCATTTATACATTATGTAGAAATGGTTCATCTGAAGGCATGTAACGACTGGCATATGGTCAGAATTGAGGTCTGCACCTCCATAGGAACGAGCATCCCGAAGTATGGATTTGCTTCTGATTTGCATAGTATGAAGTCTATTTTGTTGAAGACAGCTTTTGTAGCCAGTTGGGGCTTTGCGATCAGCAATGTGTCCTGTCCCTGTTATTCGGTGACGACATTGGTGTTTTAAATCCGTATTTGTAGCAAATAGGCCATTGGAACTAAGGAATACCAGAAGTGCATCTCCATTGCTGTTGCATGTGCCCTCTCCATGTGATCCATTGCATAAACCAACTCCTGAATTTTTGTCCGCATTGCTGAGTTTACCTAACTTGGAGTTGAAATTTCCACAGTCCACGCACGAACAGTTACCATCTGGCTGGGATTGCAATGGCGGAGCTTAATTCTTCATAGAGGGACTCCAGTATTGCTGGATTCTCTTTGGCTTTTCGGTAGTTGGGTCATATGCGTTGACTATGCGACACTTAGTTGTGGTGCGTTTTCGCGTTGCTGTAGCCAGGTTGATGAATGCAACACGATCACTGATGTATCTAAAATTAATGGCCTAGTCAAAGAGCCTTTTGTCTGATTACGAAACCTAAACCCCGGTATATTGCCTGTTTATGCTCCATTAGTACTAGCTTATGGACTGTCTGAAGTTGCTGCTCAGTGGGTGTATGGCTACTTTAGTCTCTTGACTACATGTAATATCGACGTTATAATGTTTAGAGTCTGCACATAATATTTGCCTCCTTGATGTTGCAATCAGACCGCGTACATTTCACATAGATATGGCAAGTTCCTGGGGAGATTGCATTGCCTGAGGATGTCGAGCACAGTTTCTAGTTTGAAGAAGGTTATGCATTATCAGAGTTGCCTCTGTATGTGGATGTCAGCCCGCAATCCTTGATGAGTTAGTTTCCCATCAAATTGGGTACTTACGGAGGAGACCGGCGTGGAGGTGCCATTTTTCTCCCTCTCACCTGTATAGTATTCTGAAAATTGATAGTCAGGAGTTCAGGGATCGATCCCAATACTGGCGAAGTGTGGGAGGAGCTTAGCCAAAGATGGGCGAGCATAGCTAAAACTGGTTTCCTCCATTGCAGAACAGAGGGATAGATTTCTACTCATGGCTCGTCCATTTATAGCCGAGTTTGGCCCTCTTTTTACACGGGCTGAAATAGATTTGAATTTTTGAAATGTGCATAATGCAAATTCCAAGAGACTTATACGGGGAAGCTGTTGAATATTTTGAAACTAATATGATGGAGAACTGTTGCTGCCACATCAAAGAATATTTATTAAATAGTAAATTCATCAAAGACAGAACAATTCGTACACATTGGTGACGAGCTTTTCCATTGTTGTGACAGAGCCGTGCCATTTTTATTGTGGCGTCAGCTAACCTGTAACTATTTGAGTATGCCATCTGATACTTGAATGACAGATCGGATACCACCATTCCCCCAATAGGTAATATAACTCGCAGATATAAGAACGTCACGGATCACAATGATTCAAACAATTGTTATAGTTCATTTTTCGATATTTACATAGAAATGATTGCCCTCCTT
Source organism: Chaetoderma sp. LZ-2023a (assembly GCA_034401795.1). NCBI lineage: Eukaryota > Metazoa > Mollusca > Caudofoveata > Chaetodermatida > Chaetodermatidae > Chaetoderma > Chaetoderma sp. LZ-2023a. The sequence goes on along the minus strand of CM067360.1, from coordinate 72,186,783 downwards.
CTACCTTGTATGCTAGAACGTATTTGTACATCGAAAGTGGTAAACAAAGAAAGGTGCTCGTTTGATTGATCATGTTTGTTTAAGTTGTGTGGAAATCACCATAGGATAGGTTTGATAAGGCCCTGTGACACCATCACACCATCATGTCTTAACCTTGGAACAAACCTACTGCGCTTTGGACATGCATAGGTCCTACTGCATAACGAGGACGGGACGAAGACTGCCAGACCGTGGTTAAAACATTCGTAAAAGACGAAAGACAAGCTGCAAATGGAGAAACCTTTGCAATTCGATCGTGTGCATATAATAGGTGCCCTTCGGAAACGCAAACGACTTTAAACTGAGGTCCCGTCATACAGTGCCCATCACTGTGTGAACGTGAGCTAGGGTTAGGTAGGCAAGAAATTTCGGCATAGTCAAAGTAAACCGGATGCTGAATGGATCCCTCCTCGGATGGAACCACGCAACATACGGATTACAAAACCAAAACCAAATTGCTAGAATTAGAATCTTTCGGAATTTTCGAGGGGACTATGGAGGGATGTAACCCGGATGACTGATCGAGTTCGTCCTCGGACGGACACAGTCACCATACGGGCTACCTAACCAATCAAAATCAAACAAGTGCGCGCTGGTGCCTGCTCGGATGATGGCCAGAAGACCAACCCGAAAGACCCCACCCCCCAACCTCCCCACTCCCCCCAAAGGGGCCGGGAGGTCACCGACCTAAAGCCCCCCCCCCCTTCGGTGCATCAGGTCATAAGACCGTACGCACCTCCCCCGACCCAACACCTACCCCATCCCTTCCCCACCCCCGTTAGGTCCAGGTTAGGCCATCCCCATTACACACGCCCAAGCATGAGAAGCAACAAAAAAAAGCCATGGAAAAGAACAGCAACATGAGACAAAATCGAGAGACAACGATCAACACACACACACACACACACACACACACAGAGAGAGACACACGCTAATGCACAAACCGACGTCACAAGAATTCACAAGAATTCAACAGAAACCATAAAGGCCAGGCGTGAGTCTAGACCCTAGCATTGGGAACTAGCATATAAACGCCTCAAATATTACAACACACACACACACACACACACACAAACGCAAACGCATGAACTTTTTTGCTTTCCAGTGAAATCCAAATCAAAGCCCAGCTCATTTAGCGGATGGCATTCTGACATAGTGTACGCTAGCTAAACTTATAGTGCATCCCTATTCAATAATCTTTTCACGTGAGAGTAGTGCAAGTGATGCTTGATTGTCAAAGAGTGTTTCTCCGCCAAAGACATAAGTGTTTATTCAACTTGCAAGGGCGTATGTTGATTATAGTTCCCCAATCTTGGTAATATCGATGGGAAAACGACGAGAATTGACGAGAGCGCCTGACAGCTATTGTCAAGCAATTGGATAGAGAAATGTAGAGCAAGCTCTTAATGTGGCATTTGAATGACAGACAGAACGTCCTTGATCTTGCTGAATTGCCAACAGTTGAGAATCGTACCTTATTAATGACATCGTTTGACTTACCTACCCGACCAATCCAACCACACGTTTTTACAACCCAGATAGTATATGTATGCTATATATTTCTTTAAATAGTATTTAGCGCTCTGCTGACTAATCAGCTTGAATGAGATTGCTGCATAGACGACAACGACTTCAGTCAAATTGCACTCCCAGTATTCAGGAAATATAATATAAAACTGTATGCAGTACAGCTTAGAAATAAGGTAAAATGTTCCCAAGATAAAATAAAACTCACGGTTAAATATTTTGAACATAATTGGATTGGAAGACATTGCTGCCCAAATCCACTTATATTCAAAATACTTAACAGAACCTTTCTTTTTAACATACACGTATTTCTATTTTTGTTTTGAAAACATTTTGATTATTTATGAGCTGACCTGTAAAACCAAACTCGAGCGAAAGAAGCCACAAATTAATTAAAATGTGAAATTTACGATTCCTTTTTCCTACTTCGGCATCGCCATAGGGCACAATACAACCCTGGCTGCCATTCCACCTATAATTGTTAGCCATGACTGTTGAGTGGACGCGGTCAAGACAGATGACCGGTGTTATTCCCGACTGAGACGTGACACAGATGCGTCTCTTCAATTATCACGCCACACATTTGAGGTGCGAACTGCTTGTCATGTCTTTTATTGTGTGGGTGTCCGTTATGTTGTGAATCGATGGTGCGTTATCGTATCGCCTTGCGGTACACCAGAGCAACGCCTACTCCATCTGGGAGACGGATGCATTATTATAATTATTATTATTATTATTATTATTACTATTATTATTATTATTATTATTATTATTATTATTATTATTATTATTATTATTACTACTACTACTACTACTACTACTACTACTACTACTACTACTACTACTACTACTACTACTACTACTACTACTACTACTACTACTACTACTACTACTACTACTATTATTATTATTATTACTATTATTATTATTGTTATTATTATTATTATTATTATTATTATTATTATTATTATTATTAGTATTATTATTATATTCCTGATTGTTACCCCACAACTACCACGAACACCACTACCACAAACGACCCTACTACCAATACGACTTCCACCAACGCCACAACTACCAACACGCCTTCCAGCAACGCCACCAGCACGACTCCTAACAACGCCACTACCACTAATGGAACGACCACCGTCACGACTACGACCACCGTCATTACCACCAGCACGACTACGACCAACGCCACTACCACCAACACGACTACGACCAATGTCACTGTCACCAACATGACTACCACCAACGCCTTTGAAAGGTTTAAATCGGGCTGTAATGAACTCCTTAAATTACAGCCTCGGGACTAAGGGCGTGTTTCTATGTGTGTGTGTAATTCGTCATCCGACACCCGATGCCCGTCATACATCAAAATTAAAAATATACTCTAATATATAGAAGTGTTTGCATGTTCCCGTAATGCGTTATCTGTCATCCGCTCAGATCAATCTGAAAGCGATCGAAATGCATGTCGGACACAGAAATTTCCAAATGTGACGTCGAATAAGGCTTATTCCGAATAGCATTACCACACCTACAATTATATAGGCCTATAATGGCGAAATAAACGAACGTATTTAAACGTGTTTGAAACATTGATTGTTAATTTTATAGACACATGTGTGACTACAATTCAACTTTACCACATAAGATTTTTTTATTGTTCAAAATTAGACTTTTCGGCAAAGTCACAATTGGCTCGGTTAATCCGTTTGTCTGTCTATTTGTATGTTTGTCTGTCTCTCTGTCGGCGTCCAATCTCGGTTAACTTTTTTTAGTTTAGCTCAACATATCATCTTATATCTCAGGATTGGTTCAGTCTATTGGGGTCAAACTTGGGCACATGCTTCGATATACCAAGAGGATAGAGCACAATGATAGTGAGCTCAAGCGGTCAAAGATCAATGCCACTGTGGTCTCCGTACTTCTACGTTTACAGTTAAAATTTTGGTTTTACACAACATATCATCTTATATCTCACAATTTGTTCACCCTCTTGGCATTAAACCTGATCACGTGTTTACCGATATCGAGCGGATTAAACACAATGATAGCGATGTTAAACGTCAAGGTCATGTAATATTTGTATAAAATGCATGTTGTAACAGTTAGGTTCTGCATAGCTCGTTTAGTCCTTAGAACAGAATTGGTCAAGTTATTGGAATTAAGTATGGCTATAGGGCTACATCAACCAGTTGCATGTAGGAACCGCACAAATACATTTAGACTTTCGAGATCAAGGTTATTGTGACCTTGATTCAAATCTAAATTTGCAATGGATGGGACGGAGGGAGGGAGAGAGAGAGGGGGCGGGAGGGAGGGAGGGAAGGTGGGAGGGGAAGGGACAGAGAGAGTCTCTCTCTCTCTCTCTCTCTCTCTCTCTCTCTCTCTCTCATATGCTACTTCTAGGAAAAATAGGATACACCCACCATCTGTGATGTCTTTTCCTTTGTCTCAGAATATACTTAGTTGCAAACATAATTGCCATGCCTTCACCATCTTCTAACTATTGGAGTTTCTTCAACTTAAACCAGTATTGTTGCGTGTTCTCATTGAAAGATGACAACAACACAAAATTATATATTAGGTGTGGTGATTGGTTCTGTGACTAACAATAAACTGCCAAATCTATATACAGCTTATTTGGTAATAAGAGCTAGTATGCTTAAAGGAGTGAGCAATATCTGGCCATCTTTTCGTACTACTGCGCTTGCTTTATTAAACGCAGTTAAAAAGTGTTTTCAGATATAATTCGTAGAGGTTATTAACAATTTTAGAAAATTTGATTTACATTATAGTTTCCCCACTTCTAATTAAATAAATTGTACGTGCCACAGCATCGAATAGCATGCAACGTCTTCTTCCGGTATGCATGCCCGTGTGCATGTCTGTTGGAATCAAGATAGGCAGACTATCCTGGTCGATATTCTGTTTGTAGATCGCCACAGCCATCAGTTTGCAATGTCTTGTTCACGGCTGATAATGGACTTTTCCATTTTTGATATGGCCCACCCATCTCTAACTAAGCTCCACCCACACATCGCTCGTGTTGTGATCGATCGATCTCTGAACTCTCTGACTATCAATTTCCAGAAAACTATACAGGTACGCTATTGCATATTTTGGAACTAATTTGACTGGGCGCTGTTGCTGCCTATGGCAGAATGTTTATTAAATAGTAGGGGCATGCAATTCGTACAACGTGTCGGACAATTAAGAGTTAACGATGGGCCAAATAGAATCAGTTATGACGTAATGATTATGACGTCATCCTACACGCATCTTCGCTGAGTATGACGTCATATGACGTCAGATGATAAATGGATACTCTGGAAAGTTGAATTATTGTCTGGGGGTCATGCAGTTGCTATCTAATATTGATACATGTCACATCTTTCAGCAAAACCTTTTAAATGGAATAACTATAGCCCTATTACTAAAATATAATCACCGAATGATTAAGACACAGGAGCACCAATGATATATTCCATTTAATTATTTGATGCATTTAGAATAGCAAGCAGTAAAATCATTTAAATCAAAATAGCTGTTATTTTATCTCTACTTATTGTAATCTCGTTAATAAAAGATGAAACAGATGTTCAGAAGATGTGCATACCACAAAGTGCAAAGGACAAACGAGAAATTTGGACGTACGACAAAAAATTTTAATAAACGCATAGGGCCTACATGGAATACATTTTATTTACATCATCTTGAAATTACAAAGTAAACCGCAAATTTCTGTTCGAGGTAAAATCCATCCTGACAAATTCACCATAACACATTTACTGCTAATTTTCCTTGGCTACGCTATTCAATTAGGCCACCTACCGTTTCTCAGATGCATGATAACAATTTTGACATTTATTTTGAAACGGCCTTGGTGTCATAGCAGCTTTCAGCAACCCGCGTTTAAAAAGAAACACAAGCACTTTCAGATTTTTAGCCGCTTTTTTTTAATGTTTCAGTGTTTAGTTGCAGCAAACGGTATTTATTACATTTATTCAATTATTGAAATTATCAGGTGTATTTTTGTGGGAATAAATGCTATTTTTAACTAACGATCTTGTCACACTCATGCATATGCTTATTTATAATATCTCATAGATTTTCGTAAATGACAGGCGGTTTTGTTATATTGCCTTTTACATAAATATACCTGTGTAACGAACCAATACTGCGCTGTTTAACAACCAGTTCAGGACCAATATACATTCATTTGGATATTGGCGTGCACATTGGTCAACGGCGCAGGACTGATATCCAATCACATATGTGCACCAATATCAAGATGATATCGATGGGAGGACCAATATCCAAGATCAATTGATATCGGCGCAAGGACCAAGTCTCATGAATGGAATCAACAAGTGATGTCATTTATAATACCCGCTCCCGTTATCTTTTCAATATTGGTTCTTTCCAATTTATCCATCCATCATATAATGTCATAATCAACTACGTGACGTGTATTATCACTTCATAATCAATGCCTTCATGAATGACGTAGATAAGTGCGTCACGGAGGCATAATTAGTGACGGACTAAGCGTTGTTGTACGAATTGTATGTCTTTACAATTTAATAAGCATTGTGTTGAATATTTTGAAACTAATTTGACTGGGCGCTGTTGCTGGGCAGCAACAGCACCCAGTTAAATTAGCTTCAAAATATTCAACAGCTTACCTGTATAATATAACTGGAAATTGATAGTCAGGAAGTTCGGCGATTGATCAATTCTAGCACGAGGGTGTGTGGGTGGAGCTTAGATAGAGATAGGCGTGGCATAGCTAAACTGGAAAGGCCTATTACCAACGTTTGTGAAATTACAATGCGAATACACTCGCATCAGCATCAACTGCCTGTCTGCTGAATTTCTGCAGACTACATTCCAATGGGGGTAATTTTGTATATACACTGAATATTCTGAAAACAATTTGACTGAACGTTGCTGTTGGCCAACAACTTTCAGTCAAACTGTCGTCGGAATATTCAGCAAGTCCAGAGTTTTTGCCAATTGAAATAATTGTCTGACGGCAGTTAATACCGGCCAATACTATTGTCATGAGATGGAACCCTTTATTAAAATATCCGCTAATTAAATCCGGGTTATCTCAGTCATAGAGTTGTTGGCACTAACATGTTTTACTCTACCGATTATTGAAAATATTGCCGACATTTTGCTCATTGATCGTTAGAATTTATTTGATTATTTTGAAATAAATTTTTCTGAAAGCCTTAGGCAGCAATGACTTTGAGAAGTTGTTTTCAAAATAAGCAGCAACTTTAATATTTATTTCGATTTAACCAATGTACCTATGAATGACAATTGTCGAGCTTTACTCCATCCGCCCTCCTCCTGTTCCGGCTGTCACACCGGATGTTGCTATGGGCAGTTGAAAGCTTGTGGGTAGGCACGGTTGAGTGTCAAACGTTGGCCGCCATTGTTGTGCCAATTATACGAAGATCATCAATCTCGCGATTCTATAACTCGGCATTTCCCGTCCATTTTCGTCCAATATTGCCGGTTGATGCGATTAATGGACAGGCTGAAGGCGAGGATACAAATAGATTACAATGGAGCAATCCATTCTAGCTATGCCCCGCCCATCTATAGCTAAACCCCACCCATGCTTCGCCCATGTTGGGATTGAGCGATCCCTCCACTCTCTGACTATCAATTTCCAGAAACCTATAGGCCTGCTGGTAGCTTTCGAATATTTTAAAACTAATTTGACTGGGTGTTGTTGCTGCCTATGACAGCAAGAGCGTCCAGTCATATTAGTTTCAAAATATTCACCACAATGGTTAATAAGTAGTAAAGACATACAATTTATACAACCGGACGGGCTATTAAGCGTTTAAGACGGACTTAATCGAGCCATTCATGGCGTAATTGATTATGACGTCAACTTACACGTCACGTAATTGATTATGACGTCATATGATTGATGGGATAAACTGGATTCATTCTCCATTAAGAAGAGGATGCTTAAGCAGTGGCGAGGATGGGAGATGATTTGTTGATGAGGATTGTGGTGCTTGTTCTGCTGCTATCAAATTCGATAATGGATATGTGAAGTTTACAAACGGGCGCGCCGATATCGAATTCGATATTGGTCACCGCACCGCTGGTCATTGTCGGAATTTCGATATTGGCGCGTTAAACTGATATGAAGGCAGATGGGACTAAAGATGGTGAATGTGATGGTTGCAGTGATGATGATGATGATGATGATAATTTTGACTGAGATCTGTTGCCGGGTTCCAGTTATATTAGTTTCAAATTATTCAACAGCTTTCCTAAGGACGTGTGAGACCCTTTGAATTTCAAGGTCTAGATGTTCAATTTAAGACCACTCACGTATATAAAACCGGGTGAATTGAAACATCGCATCTTATGCTATATTTACCGACATGATATAAAACTGCGAAAATGGCGAAAGATCGGCCATTCATCTCTAAAATAGAGACCATCTTTTGAAGGCTCGTCGTGACAATAGAAGAACGGACATTCGGACAATAAAAATAGTGTTTGACGTTTTTATAATCTTGCTATTCTAAATTTAATTTACCCGTTTACTGTTGAATAGTCTGTTTCGACTATTTAATCTCCTTTAATAGCATGGTTTGAAAACAGCTTTGATGGAAGCTGTCGATATCGAAAGCGGCAGTAGCTTACGCTTCAAAATAAATAACCGTCTTCTCTTCGCAAACTGTTAAATATTGTCACCTTTTGGGTGAAGCAGTAATAGGGTTAGCTTAATTTACAAGATCAGTCTTAAATGCGAGCTTGAAAAAATAACGAGTTTGAAGAAGACGGAGAAGAAAAAAAAATATTGATGTTAACTGACCCCTCGTGTTGTAACTCCGATTCCTCCAAAGGTTATGTTCGATTCGTGCCGTTTTCACTAACGAGTCCGAACGACCCTCGTTTGTTTATTCTTGTCTAATTTTAATCCGTATTTTACGAGTCCGGAAAAATGGTTCCCACGGATGACGAAGATGATGATGACACGCCTGTATAGAAGACGGCGGTGGTTGTGGGTGGCGGGTGGGGTGGGGGTTGTATCTCATCGCGCACCTGTGTTCGCTTGACCGATAACAATGCATCCCATGCAAGATAGAGACTGATCTGGAATAATATGGCACGTTACCGACAATAGGCAGGAAGTTTCCAAGAAGATGACGAAAAGAATAAAACACGTGCAGGTTAACAGGTTTTGTTTCCGGACAAGATGAGCCACATGCGTGATCCGGAAACGTAAAGATGAGGGTCGTTTAAAATGCGTCTTAAATTAAATTAATTAATATGTGGGGGAATTGACTCCACCCACACTACGCTCGTGTTGGGATCGATCGATCTCTGATCTTACTGACTATCAATTTCCAGAAAACTATAGCGGTTGAACATACTATGGCAGCAACAACGCCCAGCCAAATTAGTTTCAAAATATTCAACAGCATGTTTATTAAATATCAAAGACATACAAATCGTACAACGCGTCGGGCTATTAAGCGTTTAAGACGGACTAAATAGAGTCATTCATGACAGCATGTTTATGACGTCATCCTACATTCCACGTATTTGATTATGACGTCATATGACGTCAAATGACGGATGGATAAAGCGGAAAGGCCGTTTAAAGAAAACTAAAGAAATAAACGATCAGAATCACCCAGTGACCATTGGTCAGCTTTTTAGAGTGATACTGGCTTACGCGATCGGGCGAGGCCATTCTTTTGGATTGGAGGCGCCAAATTAGAAGACCGTTTTATAGCTTTCGTTCCTCCAATACAGAAGAGTAATACAGTTACGGCTTGGGTGGTGTCTACAAGTGTATGTTTGCCAAAGAAGAAGGTAAAATATACCAACAGTTCCATTGACATTCGAGTACTCATAGATTAAAAGTAGCTTATTTTTTATGATAAATACAATATCACATGCTAACGCGGATTACTGGGTCAGTATACTAGACCGATACCGGCCCAGTAACTTGCGTTATCAGTGTCGAGCATAAAAATTGTGCAACAGTGGACACTTATATAGGTGTTACCGTGACCTCTAGAGTGACCGTGCTCTCTAGAATTACTTGCGTAGGCCATATTTATAAGACAGTTAACACGGCAAGCAGTGTAATGTGCACCACCAGGCGAGCATTTTGCCCATTTGTCTATTTGGAATAGGACAACATCGCACACATACCAAACACTTGTCCGACAAAACATCTTGAATCTGCTAACTCGGTGTCGCATCCTTACTTGAAGAAATACATTGATGCCATATCGTTGGGCGTAGAGCGACAACGGACATTTCCAGTTTTAGATATGCCCTGCCTATCTCAATCTAAGCTCCACCCACACCACACCCCTGTTGGGATCGATCCATCTCTGACCTCTCTGACTATCAATTTCCAGAAAACTATACATGTAAGCTATTGAATATTTTGAAACTAATTTCAATTGGTGCTGTTGCTGCCTATGGCAGCAACAGAACCCAGTCAAATTAGTTTCAAAATATTCAAAAAATATTCGACAGAATGTTTATTAAATAGTAAAGACATACAATTCATACAACTTGTCGGACTATTAAGAATTAAGGATGGGCCAAATAGAATCATTTATGACCTAATGATTATGACGTCAGCACACACGTCACTTAGTTAGTGATGACGTTATATGACGTCATATGATCGATTGATAAACTTGGAAAGATCCATTAAGTTTGTACCACCACTCAGGAATACCACACACAAGTCCCCCACCACCACCAACCCCACCAACCACCCACCCCACCCCAACACCACCCCATCCCCCCACCCCAACACCACCCCACACCCCAACAAGGAAGGTTGCAAGCTCTCAGCGTAGCAAGTATGATCTACTGAGGAGAGATGATAGAGTTCTAGACAAAGCTGCCCAGGCTCTACTATCCTGAGATTAACTCGCTGTTTATCTTACAAATCGCACCCAACAACTCATAGGCACTACCTGAACATCTATCAGAAAATTGAAAAACAAACTAAGATAAACCCTTTGCTACACTTTACTACGTGTATGCTAATTCTGGAGCGTCCGTCCTCCAAGAATCAGTCATAACAGCATCATCAGTAGGTCCAGGCTAAACGCATCGACCAGCTCTGGTTAAGCCAAGAACCCGCCGATCGCGATTCTCCCCAACCGCTAACCGGAAGTGACGGACCACCTATATATAATATAGTTATGAGTGAGGATGAGCGGATCATATAATTATTTTTCAAAACTGCGTTCAGAATCTTTACCTAGAAGGAGAGACAGCAGTTACCCGGTACTGCCACTGCCTCTGCCACTTCTAACGCCAACGCCCGCTAATTCATGTATTTACGGCCTGTTTAGTATTTGACAAAACACGATGGCGCGTGACCTTATGACATCGACATTGGTGGCTATCAGGTCACTACGCTAATGCTACGCCCTCGGCTATTAAGAGTTGCGCAATGTGTTGTAATTTGGTGTAACCAGTCCCCCCCAGGTCTAAAGGCGAGAGGGCGTGTATCAATTTAGGTGCACGCGATCGGATTACGTCACTATTACGTGTGATAATTAACTTCGCGTAAACCGATTACATCACCTCATCATTTTGGTCTGAGATGTTCTAACAGAGTTATGCTAATATTATTTAAGGGAACTATTTCCTACAATGTAAAAAATATTATACTGGTTTCAGCCAAATTAATTTCAAACTATCTAATAGCTTTGCTGTATTGTTGTCTTGAAATTGACGGGTTAATTTGCTAGGTGGCAAGGCGTGTATTTCTTCTAATCGTGCACAAGTGTAATGAGAGTGTGAAATGCGAGGTGGAGCCGCTAACCTGAGCAAGCTTTCCCGTATGGTTTCATTGGCACACGTAGAGATTACGTAAGGTCCAGTCTCGCACCGAATACATTCATACCGCGACCGCATCCGCAATGACCACAGGTCACGGGTTTGACAATCTGACGGCACGTGTAATCCGACCGGCCTACGGAAAACAAAACCGAACAACTTTTGGGTGGACACGAACCCCACTGCTGCTATTGTTGTCGTCGACACCTATAATTTGGACGGGGTATAATTTCGTGGGAACGCTCTGCGTGATAGGAGTCTGTGCCGCTATTGCAGTCGCCTATTCCTTGTCCCAAATTTATTAGTCCAAAGGGTCAGATGGCAAAGCTTAAATCAGCATGGATTAAATTATGGACGTTATCGGAAGATTTAAATGAAAGATTTCTTTAGATCTCATACGTCTGGGTAAAAAATTAGCATTGATAAAACACGATAAATTTATTCCGTTGTACAGTCTAGCACAGAAATAACATAAAATGTTTCTAAGTCGTACAATTCTGAACACGATGTAATGTTGAATATTGTGGACTTAATTTGATTGTAAGCCGTTGCTGCCTAAGGCAGCAAAGACTTCCAATCAAATTAAGTCCACAAAATACAACAGTACGTTTTATTTTAATTTCGAAACACTATAAGTTATTTCTGAGCCGGACTGTACATAATATAGTCTGGAATGAGTGGAAATTGACAGCGGCTTACGTAAATTCATTAGAATAACAGTTAATAATGGCACGTTCCCAGCATTTCCCATCCTAGATAGCAACGCATTATTTAAAGGGGCATATTCACACCAGAATGGTTGAAAATAAAAGTTAAAATTGTATGGTTTTAGAGGTTTAGATTTTGTGCCTAGATTTAATGAATGAAATAAATCTTAACTTATTTTGATCTCATTTATGACGTATAAATAAATATAATTTTTTAAGTTGTGATTGAATGAGAGAGACACGAATCCCTAATTCAACTTCGCAACTAAAAAAATTATAAAAATTTGTACCGAAAATTTCGTTGAGGTACACAAATTATGACTCTAACAGTATATGATCAAACATATAATTTAAAGGCCCACCTTGACTATAAAAGCCACCAGATGGCGCTGGTGTCACATCAAAATCTAAACACCTTTCACATCTAGGTAGTATATTAAAAAAAAAGAAGTATAAAACCCTTACAGATTTCTTAGATATTTGCACAGTACATTCTTGGTGTAGCACTGGTACTGTCATCTCGAAGAAATTGTTGGAAAATATTCATTTAAATGAGAATTAGCTAAAATAAACATGAGAGCTGAATAAAATTTGAATTTAGTGGGCGGAGCTAAAGCTGTGACATCATATTGCGGGAAAATGTGCTCTGAATGATTTGTGAGTGTAAACAGCTGATAGCACGCACGTGTATTATCCCACGCCATATGTGGACAGAACATGCAGTAATAAATAAATAAACACAATACCTTCATAAGAATTGGGGTCTTATTGCCACCTATAACTAGAAATAAGGGTGGTGTAAGCTGTTAGTTAGGCAGCAACAGCCTTCAGCAACAGTGTTTTTGTAACCTGTATATTAGCTTTTCTAATACTGGCTTTGTAACAAGTAATCTTTTGATATCAATGTGACAAGTGTTGCAGAAAACTGTTGCTGCATTTGACAGATATCCTCATTGCCATTTTCAAAATGACCACATTTAGAATACTACATGCATCGCCATCTAATAAAACTTGCTAATACCTCAATACTGAGCTAAATGTATTGCTAGATAAATTGGGTTAACTGTTTGACTGCTGAATTTCTGCAGCCTACATTTTCCATAGTGTTTAGCTCTGGATATATGCTGAATATTCTGGAAACGATTTGACTAACATGTCCACCAACCACTTTCAGTCAAGGTGTTTTCAAAATATTCAGTAGTTATTGTCAGTTGAAATTATTGTCTGATGGCTTGAAGCAGTCAGACAGTTAATGATAAATTAATTAAATTTGAAGGAGTATGGGAATATAGTACACACTTGTATAATGCTATTATGCATAGGCTGGACTGTGCTACTCTATAGTAAACCAGTCATCTAGGTATATAGGTGGCGTACAGCGGCCAGGTGCTGAGCTGTCATATGGTAGGCTATTTTGCTACTTATCACGCATGCGCCCTAAGCGTCATCATAGAAGCTCCGCCTCATAGGGTATTAATTTCATCTCGACACAGGGAGTGAGAGTTGCTGCTTTAAGACAAACAGTTTTCCACCCCAAACTCGTGAGCTTGGTCAAATATACTAACGGCATTACACACTTTAAAACTTGAAATTTAGTGTTTCTATTTCAAGACAGCTATACCGGAAAGTCGTGTCATTTCTAACTGTGGGCAGCAGCTCAATAGACCGCCATGTCTCTTAGTCAGTTAGCTATATTGTCAGTCAGTGAGTCAGTCAGTCAGTCAGTCAGTCAGTCACAATAGCTTATTCCGGGCTGTATGCCAAAGACCAACCGATACGAATTGGCTCCAATTTTAACGCGACAAAGGAACTTGCAACGCATTAGAATTTCCAGACTTTGGCGTTGATTCGGATAAAAGAAGCCGGATCCGGATAGGATCAAATTCTGGATCCGTGGATCTCTCGGAATCTTCTGGTCCGCTTTGGCTAAAATTTTAACACCTGAAAGGGTGTGATAATGTAACAGGACAATATCGAATTTGGGCCGTTGGCCAATGGCGCAGGGACCAATATCAAATTTGATATCGCTAGAATTCTACAACTTTGGGCGCGATCGTCAAAAATCCTGAAAATCAGAAAAAATCAGGAACCCGCCCCTACCGAGATTCTAACGACCTTGCTCATAAATAATATAACTGTAACATGTTGCTGCCGTTGGCAGCAATAGCTCCCAGTCAAATTAGTTTAATAAAATAGTGAACAAATTATTTCCTACATCAGAAAGAATGTGTAGTATTTTACCATAAAGTTTATATCCCAGCGGACACACGACGTTGTTTCAACGCTGCTTCAATGTTATTTCAACGTATCAACGTTGATTCAACGTTGAACATCGTTGAAATAACGTCGTGCGCCCGCTGTGTAAGGATTTAAGCCAGTGATTATGACATCGCCTGATGAAGGACGGCGCTCCTGACGATGTGCGGCTACAGAGGATATTTCTTATGATGTCATTATGCAAACTTCCAGGATTCCACATAGATCAATGATCAATGGACCTTTCCCGTTTTAACTATGCCCCGCCCATCTCCAGCTAAGCTCCACACACGTCGCCCGTGTTGGAATCGATCGATCCCTGCAATCCCTGACTCAATTTCCAGAAAACTATAGCCTACATGTAAGCTGTTGAGTATTTCGACACCTATGGCAGCAACAGGGCCCTGCCAAATTAGTTTTAATATATTCAGCAGCATGTTTATTAAATAGTAAAGACATACAACAACGCATAGTCCGTCTTCGATTAAGCGTTCTTGACGTACTTATCTACGTCATTCATGATGTCATTGATTATGACGTCACCCTACACGTCGCGTACACGATTTTGACGTCATATGATGGATGGATAAACTTAAAAAGTACATTGGATGTGCTATTTGTCAGTCACAACAACCAGATACCCAACAAGTGCACATCGCTTGATCAATTGCGCACATATCGATACACAATTTAATATTGTTGCCACCGTATTGATAATAGATGTAGCTATCCTCAATGTACACTTAGAACAATACATGGCTGCTCCAGTTGGATTGACCCGCAGACAACGGATTCCCCAAATCCCGCAATCAGGGCAAATAGGCCCGTTATGGAAGTTGAAGAAGAAGAAGAAGAAGAAGAAGAAGAAGAAGACGACTACAGCAATGACAAAAGGAGTAGTAGGCCTAGTATCGGCAGCAGCAACTGCAGCAGCAGCATCAGCTTCAACACCAGCAGCATAAACAAACACAACAACAGCAACAAAAACGACAACGACAACGGCATCAGCTTTGGTAGCGGCTGCATTAGCGGTATCGGTATCGGTAGTAGTAGTAGTAGTAGTAGTAGTAGTAGTAGTAGTAGTAGTAGTAGTAGTAGTAGTAGTAGTAGCAGTAGCAGCAGCAGCAGCAGCAGCAGCAGTAGTAGTAGTAGTAGTAGTAGTAGTAGTAGTAGTAGTAGTAGTGGCAGCAGCAGTAGCAGTAGCAGTAGCAGTAGCAGTAGCAGTAGCAGTAGCAGTAGCAGTAGCAGTAGCAGCAGTAGTAGTAGTAGTAGTAGTAGTGGCAGCAGCAGTAGTGACATCAGTAGCAGCAGTACCGGTAGTCTAATTATTATATTACACGATTAATTCCTCTCAATTTCTAACATGGGATGCTACACTCAGTTCTTTACGTAAACCGAGCGTGGTCTCAATGCTATCAACCTGACCCCTCGACCAACGTTATCATTGTTTGCGCATGTCGTTACTGCCCGTCGGTCAGCTATTGTCCAGCAGGCCTTCAATGAAGCGTCCATTGATGACTGGACGTGGGAACTACCTGACTCGGCTATTCCCGTTATCTTAATGACATGTGAATTTCCGATTTGCACATCCGATCCCCCACTGTATTCCGCTTTCTTTGAATAGAAGCATTCCGAGAGGAATTAAATCCTTTAATTCTTTCCGGCGAACACTTGACAGTTCCTTTTCGACATCGCACACACTTCAGACGAGATGAGGCGAGCTTCCTGCTGTATGTAATAATACAAATGTAAATTAACTTTTTTCTGAATTTAGTACCATGGTCATTTGCGACCCCCCCCCAACCCCCCTCCCCTACCCCTACTAGCTACTCATCAACATGGTCTCCACCATAGAAGTATTATTTATGCATTCGGATAGCTGCTTGCTTTTCCCCCTTGGTCTCCCTTATTGTGAGACACACACTGGAGTGGGATGATTCGACCTGACACTCAAGTATATGACGTCATAATCAAATACGTCACACGTTAGGTTATGTCACAATCAAAATGACGTAGCTCCTTCGCGAAAATCAAAACGTCGTCCCTAAACTGTACTAATTGTGTCTTTAATAAAATTACAATTTAATAAACATTCTGTTGATTTTTTTCCCTCAATATCATTGTGCTTCATCTTGATACCTGGGAGGATATGTCAAAGTTTAGTCCCAATAAGGTGAATCCATGCCGAAATATAAGACGATATGATGAGCTAAATTAAAAACTTAGCAGTAACAATTATATTTTTACCAAGTTCACAGTGACCTTGAAGCTTGCTATCCCATGGCCTCAATACCATTGTCACATTGTACTCCATGCCCATAAGGAAGCACGTGTCCAAGCTTAGTCTCATTTTTGTGAACCTATCCTAAGATATAAGATAATATGGTGAGCTAAATCATAAAACGTAACCGTAAAAATATTTTTATACCAAGTTCACACTGACTTTGACGATTCACCTCATCGTCTCAATACAAATTGTGCTAGATCCCATAATATAAGATAAGCGTGTGTCCAAATTTAGTCGCAATAGTGCGAAGCCAAGCTCCCTCAACATCTCTCATAAGACAATATGTTGATCTAAACCAAAACTTAATGGTACAAAAATAGAGTTCTATACCAAGTTCAAACTGAACTTGAACTTTGACCTCATGAACTCAATACCATTATACTCCATCCACTCGATATAAGGAAGCAGGTGTCCAAGCTTAGTCCCAATAGAGTCAACCAATCCTGAGATATAAGATAATATGTTGAGCTAAACCAAAAACTTAACCGTAAAAAAGAGTTTTATACCAAGGTCACAGCAGCCTTGAACCGTGGCATCATGACATCGATAGCATTGTTCTCCACACCCTTCTTATAATGAAGTATGCGTCCAAGTTTAGCTCGACATGGTTGCGAATACAACCACCTGCGGCCAGGCGTCTTCCGTGTGTTTGTGCGTGTGTAAAGGACCAATATCCAAACTGCGCTGTTTTTAAAACGGCGCGAGACCAATCTACATTTGTATATTGGCCCTTGCACCAATATCATTGGGATATCGGTGCAAATATGAGATGGAATAACGGTCTAGCGACATAAACCAACGGGCGCGCCAATATACAAATGTTCATTGATCTTGCGCCGTTTATTAACAGCTTAGGACAAATATCAACGGCAGAATTTTTATATTGGGTCCACACATGTACATTAATTCACCTTTCCAGACTATCCATCCATCATCTGACCTCGTATGACGTCATAATCAGCTCAGTGCGTGTATGATGACGTCACAATCATTACGTCACAAAGGGTTCCAAATAGACCGTCATCAAATCTCAAATAGTCCGACACGTTGTATGAATTATATGTCTTTGTAATTCTTTGCTAGTTAATAACACGCTGTTGAATATTTTGAAACTAATTTGACTGGGCGCTGTTGCTGCCTTAGGCAGCAACAGCATCCAGTGAAATTAGTTTCAAAATATAGAACAGCTTACCTTTGTAGTTTTTTGGAAATTGATAGTCAGGGTGTTCAGAGATCGATGGATCTCAATACGAGCGAGGTGTGGGTGGAGCTTAGCTAGAGATGGGCGGGCATAGCTAAAATGGAATGGTCCATTCCATTACCCTGCTACGCGCTAATGTATTTGATCAGTCGGTTAATCGTTCGTTATCATCGTGCCTCTCCGCCCGTTGTTACATCATGTTACGGTCTGTTATGATAGCCAACTAACGCCCCTTGTTGAGCGGAGTAACTGAGACGATGCGAGCTCTTGAGATGCGCGCTTCTGCGATTTGTAGATTTGATGGTTCTGCACTGCTCTAGCAAACCTTCCTCGGAAAGACAACATATGACCCCACCGGGGTCATGATTACCAATTAATATAGAAATAACATATTATGCCCAATACCAGCGCGATTTTAATTCATCCAAATAACATCTGACACAAATGGTTAGTCAACGTTTATTAGGTGCAGCGTATCCTAAGACAGCCAGCATTTTATCGCGCTCCAAGCATGCCATGGCACTTTGACCATGCCACACGGCACTGCTGCTCCGCCACACTGCATATACATTTGTTTGGTCGAATTCACAGTCTGGTTGTTAGCAAAATACAGTGGCTGAACTATCAACTGCAATGGATGAATCCACTTTTAGCTATGACACGCCCATCTCTAGCTAAGCTCCGCCCATGCGTTGAGCCCGTTGGAGTCGAGTTATGTACTTAGAATCCTGACTTCCCAGAATCCCTTTTCAAGATAACCATAAAGGTAAGCTGTTAAATATTTGGAAACTAACTTGACTGGTAGCTGTTGCTGTCATAGGCCCAGTCAAATTAGCTGCAAATTAGTCAACAACTTGCCTGTATAGCCATCTTGAAATCTCGATGTTGGTAAACAAGTTTTCAAAGTTTCAAGTCGATTGTAACACGCGTTTAATGTGAGCGGAGATTAGCTCAAATGGGCGGATCATAGATGGAAATGGGCGAGGCGTAGCTGGAAATGTTTCTCTCTCTTGTATCTGCAACCACAATCGAGAAACCGCAAGCACGATTATATCATCAACAATAACCACAATCAGCAACCGCAGATGCGCTTCTAAACAACAATAGCAACTGCAATCACAACCACAATACGTAATTGACCTTTCCAGTTTTAGCTATGCAACCCCCCCCCCATCCCCACCCCCGCACATCGAGCTAAGCTCCACTCACACTTCGTTCTGGTTAGGATCGATCGGTCCCTGAAATCTCTGCCTATCAGTTTCCAGAAAACTATACAGGTAAGCTGTTAGATATTTTGAAACTAGTTTGACTGGGGGTTGTTGCTGCCATAGTCAAATTAGTTTCAAAATATTCCACAGAATGTTTATTAAATGGTAAACACATACAATTCGTACAACGTGTTGGATTATTAGGCGCTAAAGACGGACTAAATCGAGTCACCCATGCCATAATTAATTATAACGTCATCCTACACGCCTCTTAGTTGATTATGACGTCATATGACGTCAGATAATGGACGGATAAACTGGAAAGCTGAATTGTAACTATAACTGTACCTATAGCATGACTAAAAGCCACTCCAAGTACCAACACATGCATTGTGGTCAGTATTGGGTGGGTGTTGGGGGTTGAGAGGGTGGGGTGGGGGTGGTGGGTGTCATCTCATCGTCCTCAATCCACAACTATTTTAAGGAGGCATGGCATCATAAAGCATTATGCATTTCTCTCTACAGCACTAAGAGCCATTTCTATTCTCGTTCATCATATTTCAATGTACCCTTTAAATATTCAAAACAGGAGGGTTGACCCTTACGCCATGGGTCACTCTGTTAGATGCCGCATCTCCTTGTCCCTACCCACAGTTCGCACTCCAGTCCGGCCCGCGAGGGCACATGTCCGTCATAAGAGCTCAATAATACAGGCTTATAACCCCATCAGCATGTCTCATCATTGAACATGGCTTCCCTCGAGTGAACTCATTATTTTGTCAAAAAATCAAATGACGTGAGAAAATCATTTTTTCAAAGATGCTCTAGCAACGGCGCATTATTTTCGAACGCTGTGGGAATTCACGGTCATCTCAACACCCATTGACGGCGGGATTCTAGGCCTCTGTTATCCAGCCCTTTGCAACCACCCGCTGGTTTTCATTTAACCCTTTAACACCCATGTCGCCCAAAAATGAATTCTGCGGTGGTCATGAGAAATGCCCATTTGCAGACCAGGAGACTATTTTTGAAAATTTATCACTGGAATGACTGGCTCGATAATCGAGCCAGTCATTCCTTTGATAAATGTTCAAAAGTAATCTACCCTTCGCCTGCAAATGGAGTTAGTGTATATTTTCTTGAACACAGTTGTGTGTTGAAGGAAAAAAAAGACGCTGATGTAAGCTGTTGATCTCAAATACGGTAATTCTATCTTTCAAAAATGGAAACGGATCTTCGTCCTACCGTCAGAAACCAAATGCTATTTTATGCTTGTAACAGGATAAACGTTACCAGCCGAGCTCCTGGCCTGCGCACCCCACTGCCACCAGCATTTGGCTTCGCTTTATCATCTTTTTCTCGTTAATTTCAAATTTGAACTCTGCTTAGATAAGAGAGATTGGGGTGGGTGGAGGTGGGCGTGGCATGGCGTAAGTGGGGTTTGGGAAAGACTCGTGACACCCGCGACTGTCCAACGTGCAACACCCGATGTCCATTAGCCATGGATGTTCCGATCGTTATCTGTCCAGACTGACAAAATTTGTTTATTTTTTCACCATCTTCGTTAACACGAGAAGAGGTGTTTGTGTTTTCGTGCATGTTCATGTGCGTGCATCCTTGCGTAGTTAATGCTGTATCGGGTGGACATTGGTTAGCCTTTATAGTCGAAATAGACTTGTCACCATCCACTCTAAACACCCCCCCTCCCCTAAATAACACCCATATCATTTCCTCCACCCCACGCTTTCCATTCACACATATGCAGATGAGTAACGGAACTCCCACACACCAACCCGTACTGTGAGTGGTGGGGGTTTGGGGGTTGGTGTGGGGTGGGTGGATGGGGTGGGAATGGGGTGGGTGGTGGCTGATTTATTGTTAGTGATCGGTCTGGCCATGCTGTTCGTCTTACACGAACCTGCGGAAGCAGAAACGAATTAATTCGTAAAGGCTAAAAGAATGACAAAAGATGACTTGTCAAAGAAGTTAATGAAGCAAACTGGACCGGACAATACTTAATAACCCTTAATAATGACAACGATGGACCGCATGGCCCATAAATTCTTTCAATCGATTCCTCCTATTCTTCTTTGTCGTGTATGTTTGACAGTAGGCCTATCTTCCATGCCAGAATAAAATCGGAGACATGGATGGAACTTCAAATACAAGTCAAATAAGAAAGCATTTGGCGCACCCTTTCGCTGCTTTAGACAACAGTTACGCCTCTAATCTAACCGTCCCATACAAGAAAAGACAGATTCTTTACGGTGTAGGGAGTATTCTGTTGGATATTTCGAGAAAATTTGAGTGGAACCTGTTGCTGCCTATGGCAACAACTGGTTCCAGTTAAATTAGTTTCAAAATATTCAACAGATTTCTTGTATAGCTATCCTGAGCTTGAGATACTGAGATTTCAATAGTAAAAGTGTTGCTATTTTACCAGGTCTGATTGGAATTATAAATTGAAGAGATGTCGATCATGAAATAATCTTGATGGAATAGTCGACAGCAACAGCATGCAGAAACACAGATTTCACAATGGACAAAAAGAATGACGAAACATATGGATCTGGATAAACCAAGACGGAATGTAAAACAGCAGTAAACGGGTCTTACGATAAGTAGGCTTACTGCCTATGACGGTCTTACGATATGTAGGCTTACTGCCTCTGACTTTCTGCAGTAGGTTCGCGTTTCTCAATGCAGATTTTCAATATTTGAAAAAGCATTTTGACAATTGTATGAAATGTGTTAAATGTTATTCTAAATTAGTGGTCAAGCAGTTATAATTATAACCATGTCGGTGTGAAGTGGGGGTGAAGAGGTAGTTGTATGGGTGAATGACGCATCTAAATTGAAATTTATTTTAATGATACACGAAATTAGATTATACTTTGTAGTGGTTTATGGGACTTTAATTTGTGTTCCCTTGATAATTTATTATAACTAAGCAAATTTATTAATGAAAAAATTAATTAAGTGCTGGTGTTACTGCTGGTGGTGGTGAAGCTGCATCCACCTCCGCCGACGGCGACATGGTCGTCGTCGTGGTGATCGTGGCCGTCGTGGTTGTGGCCTCAGCGGTGGCAGGGGCGGCACTGTCGTGGTGATTGATGTTAATAATGACGATCAGAACGATGTCAATTTCGATGGTAAAGATGGAGACGATGAAAATTATACCGCGTGGAAGACAAGGATGGCGATAAGGGCTGCGACGACGACCAGAACGAGGATGACTCAATTATAATACTCCTATGACGAAGAAAGATTGTACAGAGAGGTTCTCTTTTGATTTGGCTTATCCTAATGTCCGCTGGTTCGTAATGCTGGCGTGAAATACGACTGAGCGTTTCTTAATGAATCCTCACAGCAATGGCGCTACGGCTGTCTCTTTCCGCCTGTCCGCTCGCATCAGAAATGATTGAATCAAATGGGTCTTAATTAAATGTAGGCCTCGGTAATGACTTTAATATCGCTGACCCTCGCGTCAGCGCAGTGGTCATCTGTGGACAATACTTTGGCAATTATTTAGCATCAGAGTCCCCGGTGTTGCCGCGCACATGTATGGTTCGATATTACTGTAATAAGCGACTTTTTAATAATAATTATAGTAATAAATAGACGACCCTTAATGACAAGATCAACACGGGAGGCTATGAATTTGATCCTGTAATTTCAAGACAATAGCTACGCGAGCGATAATACATCATAATGTAGACACAGTTCTTCAAAAGTATTATGAAAAAAATTTGACTGAAAGTTCGATGCTGCAAATTTCTGTTCAAATTGTTTTACAGGTATTCAACATAAATAGCGAGTGCAATGAATTTAAGGCATTATGATTGCTATGCTAAAACATAGCTACTTGTCAGCTGCAATTGTTGTTATTGGAAGCTGTTGCAGTTGTTCTTGTCATTGTGGTTGGCATTATTATAGTATTTCTTGTGATTTGCCGCAGCCACCGATGCTGCCTTAATGCACTAAATAGATACCCATAATGCGTCGGAACCTTTCATGAAATTATGTAAGAGATTTGTCTAAATATTCTGCATGGAAACAAGAAATGTAAGTACGGCCATAACCGCGTCACCCATCCACTACCATTCATAACATGTGTGCATGTAAATTTGATTTCACTCTTGAACGTACGACGACTTTGTCTTGTCGAGATGACTAAAACATGTTCAATTTCCGGTTGAGTAGGCCAATCAGAGAGCTGATAACAAATGTGTTCGGGCGTGAAATAGGCTGTGCACTTGACGGTCTGGATTTAGGAGGTCATTGTCAAATCATCTTCCCATCAGCTCTTGAGCTACCCCCTCGTAACATTGGTGCGTAGCGTTCCGGTTTCAACTAACCATTTTCCCCATTATCGCCCATTTTTCTATGCGAATTAAGCTGAGCAAAAGTGTTTTCTACACCGATTCACGAGGGCTTGTCAACACGATTCATTCTAAGCCACACGAAATGTGCCGCTTTCGCAGAAAACAATGTTAGACCGGATGCATATTTTGAAAGCAGTTGGATTAGACCACGCTGCTGCTTAAGATGAATTTGGATTCAAGTAATAAATAACAGCTTTTAACCCTCGCATGGAGTAAATATTATTTACACTATTCAGAATGCAATGGGCCAGGACCGCATTTTACAACGACATTGATTGCATTGAAAAGCAAAAAAGTGGCCATTTAAAATGTCCACCAATGAACCCCATCACTTGATTTTCCCCGACAAATTGGCAGAGGAAAGACGGCCCTACACCATTTCGACTATCCTGGACATTCTTGTCCACCAATAAAAGGCTAAAAGTATAGTGTCGGGATTGATCGATGAATGAATGGGCAGGTAGACGAAAAATTCGATAGGCCTAACGGGAGGAAAGACAAACATAATCATATGGACTTACGGAGAGAACTGGCCGCTTAACCATCCTGCAACATTTTCAGTCTTCCGTCAGCATACTCTGTACTGGACCTTTCCGGTTTTAGCTATGCCCCGCCCACACCTCGTTCGTGCTGGAATCGATCGATCTCTGAACACCATGACTATCAATTTCCAAAAAACTACACACGTAAGTTGTTGAATATTTTGAAACTAATTTGACTTGGTGCTGTTGCTGCCTAACAGCATGTTTATTAAATAGCAAAGAATTACAAAGACATACAATTTACACAACGTGTCAGACTCTTTGAGATTTGATGATGGTCTATATGGAACCCTTTGTGACGTAATGATTGTGACGTCATCATACAAGTGCTGAGGTGATTATGACGTCATACGAGGTCAGATGATGGATGGCTACTCTGGAAAGGTGCATAATCTGAGATTACTGGATTACGGATTGATCAAATGTACGGCATCTACAAGAAACCATTAAAACAAAAATCTAAGGTCAACCATAATCTCTCAAAACTAACTAACGACAAGGTCATTCAGGCATCGCGTAGAAAAAGAATAATTGAGCAAATGGTCATGTTTGACCTCAGCTGTAAACTAAGTGAAGTCCTAAGTGAAGTCCTAAGCGCTGTGACAAGACCAGCTGCTAACCATCAGTGTCACCATGAATACTAACCGAAGGGCATCCTATGTTGATGATCCACTGTTGCAAAGCTGTCTGAACAACAGAAAACACTCAACGCTGTCGAAATGAACACCAAACTGAAATAAGACAGAATCGCAATAAGATCCTGTGCCAAATCAATGAACGTTTGAAAGAACTCGCTCTCAAGTAAAGTAAAGGAGGTCACGACCACCGATGATTGTAGAACAATTTTCGGATCTGGTAAAGCAATGAAAATCAACTCTCCACAACACCCACTGCTCATAACTCTGATAGTCACTTCATCGGCGCTGACCAGGATGAAACAATCATCGAATGGATCAAAGATCAGTTAACTGATACAGTGATACAGAAAACGAACCTTTAACCAACAATTGAAGGCCAGCCACGACCCCTGCAAAAGCCAATAACGGAACCGGAAGTTAGAAAAGCTTTAACATCTCTAATGAATAGTCGTACATACGGGTCTGACGGCATGAATACTGAACTCCTTAAATATGCAGATAATACCATCTCGACACGAATCGTAAACATCAATGTGACAGCATCAACTCTGCCGTTGAGCAACATATTCCTACCGATGCTGTGGGAGAAGGTACACTCATCGCACTCACACATCCTATGGAACCACCGGACCTCTTTCCAAACTGAGACCAATAGTGCTTTTGAATGGCACCCGAAGAATGTTACCAAGTGTGACACCTCTCATATCAGAGAAAAGACTGACCAATTTTCTGGAAACTGACAACGTGTTTTTTTAGAGAGGACGTATAGCTGCGCTGGTATAGTCTGGGTACAGAGAACGTTGACATCAGTAGTACTAATCAAAGCATTTGGACTTCTAGAAGATATTAATCGACTTGCCATATGCATTAGATATCGTCAAGAGACCACAGATCCTTCAATTGCACCATCAAGTTGGCTGCGATGATGACGTCCCTGTTGGGACTCGTATTGGTGAACACAAAGCTAAATGTTCGCGCCAAATCAATGCTTTCTGCACAATTTGAAACATCAATATGACCACCACAAGGTGATGGTATATCACCAGTGCTCTTCACTTGCTACCTCATCGCAACTATATCATTTGAGAGAACACTCCACAAGACCACCCCCTCTAATCAGATTGTGAGTTTATCGGGGAAATACGTCCTCTTGATATATCACTTCCAATAGTTACAGAACAGCTCGAATGAAGCCAAAACAAAGTTCACTCACGTATGCCTATCCGACACCACAGACATCAATGGTGACGGTACCCCCATCGACACTGATTGGACTGAGAGAAGAATCTTGGGATCTCTCCTCTGCACCTCTACCGAGATTAGAGCTCACTGTGTCACAGGAAATACCACCTTCCATTCATTTCAGAAGTCACGTTGTGCATTCGTGGTACTATACACTCCCCGAGAAAGTCAAGATGCAATTATATGACACTGCATGTATTTGCATAATGCTATGCAATTCCAACAGCTGGGCAGCTAAAAATCCCTCTTGAACAAACTTGATGCATCTCACAGCAAACATCGACGAGCCACTACTAAACATCGCTGGCAACATATGCTAATATCAAATACAGCACTTACGAAGGTGGTAAAATTTGTAAATAAGTGGTTGAACTAGAATAGTTTGCTTGGAGACACACACACACACACACATTCATATTCTTGCGGGATTTCATCCGCCAGCGCGAGACAACTGAGCGATCCCAACTTCTCTCTTTCCCTCCTTCCCTCCCTCCCTCCCTCCCTCCACTGAGCGATCCCAACTTCTCTCTCCCTCCCTCCCTCCCTCCCTCCCCCTTCCTCCCTCCCTCCCTCTCTCACTTCCTCCCGCCCGCCCGCCCCGCCCCCCCCCTCCCTCCCCACCTCCATCCCCACCTCCCTCCCTCCCCCTCCACCTCTCCTTCTCCCTCCCTCCCTCTCGCTCTCTCTCTCTCTCTCTCTCTCTCTCTCTCTCTCTCTCTCTCTCTCTCTCTCTCTCTCTCTCTCTCTCTCTCTCTCTCTCTATATCTATATATATATATATATATATATATATATATATATATATATATATATATATATATATATATATATATATATATATATATATATATTAAGCATATGTGTAAGACGGCAAAAATTTGTCCCGGGGGTGGTGGGGGTGGGGGGTGGGGTGTTAATACTGTTCTATTTTCGTGTTATTGATGACTGTTTCTTAAGCGTCTTAGATAATGATTCCAAGTTTTTCTTGATAGAAATCACCCATAAAACCGATATTCGGTTGAAACCTATATGTAAAATCATATCGAAACCGATATGGCTTTAAGCCAAACCGCGCAGCCCTACTATAAACTGTGTAACAGAGGCGCGGTCTATGTTTGGACATGTTCTTGGAATGGCATAAAATACGCCTGCTCAGAAAGAACAGGAATTTGCAGTGGCAGGCACCGACAGGTGTCAGATGCGCAAAGGACGCCACAACATCAACTTGCTAAGTGTTTTGCGATCAGACCCCTAAGAACGTAATCTAGGGCCACTAAATGCGAGAAAGAACCTAAGGAACTTAAACATGGTGGAAAGGCTGTAGCAGCATCATCATCATCATCATCATCATCATCATCAGCAGCAGCAGCAGCAACAGCAGCATCAGCATCCTACGCAAATATAGTCAGCCATTTGTTCGTTCACTCCTTGACGCTGAGTATCAACTTGTTCATTCGTTCGTCAATTGGATCAATTAATCCATTGCATGTGTGTTTATTGTGCCATTCAGTCGTTTAGCCAGTCATTCAACGTTTCAGTCAATAGTTAAATAATTCATTTGGTCAGTCTGTTTGTTGTTCATGATTGCTCGATTGTTCGATTAACTGGTTGACTGGCCGATTAAATGACGGCTTAAACAACCAAACGGTTGACGAACTAACCGACCGACTAACCAACCAACTGAATGACGCGCCTACTGAACAGCTGACTGACCGACAGACCGACTGACTGATCGATTGACTGACCGACCGATTGATCAATCTACTGACCAAACAACCACCTATTCACACAACCAGTCAATCAATCAATCAACCAACCAATCCACAGGTCAAGCAACCAACCAACCAGTCAACCAACCAAACAGCCAGCCAACCAGCAAACCAACCACTCAGCCAACATATGAAGTAAGGAGCTCAATAATCAGTGGGCATTCCAAGCATAGGTTTCCAGGTATTCATTGGCCTTCTCTTTTCCTTGTTACCTGGGAGTTCCAGGTCAATACTTGTCTGCTTGAGTTGGAGACTGACTTTTTAAGTGTGTGGTCAAACCATCACCACAACCTCTTCAGAATTTCCTCTTCTATTGGCATCTGGCATGTCCTCTGCCAGAGGTTCTTGTTGCTGCCAATCTCTGGCAACGATCCTGCAATATCCTCCTCAGTCACTGGTTAACAAATATCTAGATCTTCCTAAATGTAATCTTGGTTGCTCGCAAAGTCTTTGCTCCATACGAGAATGCTGACTTTATGTTAAAGGCGATACTGATTTGCTTGGTGCTCCAGACTTTCCACAGCAAAGGAAATGCCGCTCTTGCCCTGCTGATTCTAATCTTCCCATCAGCCTCTGTTCCAGCCATCTAGCCTACTAGACTGCCAAGGCATGTGAAGGCTTCATCTTCCTCAAGTGCATCTCCAAGAGTTGACACCGGTTCTTCACAACTTGTGTTTTGTGGATGTTGAGCCCATTTTATGTAGAAATGCTCGCAAGGTCTGTTGATTTCTCCTGCATCTGCCGGTGATCGTGAGACTGGCAAGGGAAATGCTTGAACGAATGATGGATGGATAGATGGAAAGACGAATGGACCTTTCCAAGTTTATCCATCGATCATCTGAAGTCAGATGAGAGCATAATTAACTAAGTGACCTGTATACTGACGTCATAGTCATGGCGTCATGAATGATTCGAAACATTCCATATTTAACGCTTAACAGTTCACCGGTATAGTTTTCTGGAAAATTGATAGTCAGGCTGTTCGGGGATCGATCGATCCTGACACGAGCCAGGTGTGGGTGGGTGGAGCTTAGCTACAGATGGGCGAGGCATAGCTAACACGATACATATTTAATGTGTTCTGGAGAATTATTATTCTCACCACTCTGCCACATTAGTTGAACTTGGCAGCAACAGTTTGCTGTCAAATTAGTTTCAAAATATTCAACAGCTATATAATAACCTTGAGATTGAGATGCTGTGAATTTAGGATTCGGCTGGTTAACGTAAGTTCCCCAGCAGGACATATTTTACCCTTTAAATGAGTTTGACCTTGACATTTGACCAAAGGAGACGCTCTCTCTCCCCGTGGCGGGACTAACAGGTCTAGTGTCGCCTATAACTGTTATGCTTAACCCGTTAACCCTCGCATTTGTTTAAAAAGTTCAATTTCTTAATAGAAAATGTCAATTTGCAGACCAAGAGAAGAGTATTTTTTTAATTTTACCACTTGAATGACTGGCTCTGTTATCGAGCCAGTCATTCCAGTGGTAAATTAAAAAAATATTCTTCTCTTGGTCTGCAAATGGACATTTGGACCACTGCAGAAGCCTTTTTTGACTGATATGATTGTTAATGGGTTAATGTTTAGACGAATTGGCGGAATGGCCTGGTATTGTCGCAGCTCCAGAAAGGCAACATGTATTATGTAACAAAGGCACACACATTACGTAGGTTATTCAAGTGTGGTAATTAATTTCAAGCCATTGTTGTTACCCTGGCAGGTTTTAAAGTGAACGCACAAATTAGTTATTATGCGATTTTAATACCTAATACCGGACTATGTTCAAGTATGCCATTGAAAGACTTGGACTCTTTCACATATTGTCTTTAAACTTTAGCTAATGACAGTCATAAATCAAATTCACTGGTTGCAACGTAATATTTGCCAACGTTTCCATTCTTTGTGCCGTCGTTCATTAAAATATTAATTTTAATTTTGAGATAGAATGCATTTATATAATAGGCGTCATAATAAAGGAAGCCATAAACCAGCAGAGAGGTATTGTAACTACGGTAGTACGCCTTTCTCCGCCATTCCAGAGTCCAATTCTGAGGGCGTGCCCGTGCATACACGCGCGTACCCTCAATACCCTCGCGCAAAAATAGTTATTGGCTTTTACATATGAAGTGTAAACTTGTAATACTCAGCTACTGCTCTTTGTCAACTAGTGTTCATTTATTTATGTTGATGCTATTCGGTTTTCAGTCAACTTTCCATAATTCTTTGCGCATTATATTTCCTAATGTATGGGACCTGTACCCGTGGATCGTGGCAAGGGTTCCTGATTACGTTAAGGAGACGCAAGCGCGACGAATTGTGGGAAGTTGGCTGAAGAGAAAACCGATCAGAGCACAAAACTTTAAGAAACTTCTGGCTAACGGCGCTATCAAGATATATCCAGTATAAAATTAGTTACTTAGCCCTTTCTACAATGGATGGTGTCGCCACTCGTGTATATGACGGCAAAATCAATTCATTTACAGTTCCAGAAAACTATACAGGTTATCTGTTGAATATTTTGAAATTAATATGGTTGAAACAGCGCCCAGTACAAATTAGTTTTACAATATTCAACAGCATGTTTATAAATAGCAAAGACATACAATTCGTAGTTGATTATGACATCACGTAGTTGATTTTGTCGCCATATGATGGATAGATAAACTGGAAAGGTCCATTACGTCAGACCTTAGCTGGCGTCGCAATCATTATGACATGTTGTATACTCCTGTACAAAAATCGAAAAGCTCGTCACCAATGGGCCTTTCCACAGTATCCATCCACCATATGATGCCATAATCAACTACGTGACGTATAGAATGGTATCGCAATCAATGACGTCATTATTACATCGTGAATGACGTAGATAAGTACGTCACGAACGCATGGTTGAAGACGGACTATGCGTTGTTGTACGAATTGTATGTCTTTACCATTTAATAGATATCCCATGTTGAATATTTTTTTTACCAATTTGACTCAAATTAGTTACAAAATATCCAACAGCTTAAACGTATAGTTTTAGGGAAATTGATAGGCATGGCATTCGCGGATCGATCAATCCCAACACGGTGAAGTGTGGGTGGAGCTTAACTAGTGATGGGCGGGGCATAGTTAAAATTGAATAGGTCCATTGTATAAATTGCATGTCTTTGACGAGTTTACAATTTTATAAACATTAATAAATTGTTTTAAAATAATTAGTTTGACGCCCTCCCCCCTCCCACCCCCGCCGTCAAATTAGTTTCAAATTATTCAACTGCTTGACTATTTCAAAAACTGGTTCTAACAAATTCTCAGCTAGAATTGGGTATGGCATAGAATGAAATGGATTCCATTATTGAAAGCCGAGTTTCACTTTTAATATTACAAGCATGCTTAGAAATTCGTGAATATTCTCAAACTAACTTAACTAAATTAGTCAGAGACATTTTTAGTCGAAATATCCAAGTGAAAATTTCATAAATTGGTATAAATTTGTCTTATTTAGCAGACGAAGTTCAAAGCGTTAATAAAAGTATGATAGCTTGTATTAAACATGTCTACTTCTTCCTGGGGTGGATGTGATGGGAGAAATGTTATGCAAATTCTGTCATGTAATTCGACCTCTTTGCAGAGAAATTAGTTATAAACATCATGTATTCGTAGGCAGAGAGATGCGTGTAGAGATACAACCAGGTCCATACACCAGAGTTGTGGTAAAATGGGGCTTTGAAAAACGACTCTGACTGCGCTATATCGGGTCCCTGGAGGCCAGCAAATAGGAATTACACTGAGTGGCGTTGCAATAACCAAAGCGGGCATAATTTGATCGGGTCGTGCGGTCCAGTGATCCCCTACGGCACTCTGCCAGCCATCGGTCTGAAGGTTACGACATTTCAACTCCATACGTTTGACCACAGAACGCACACTCTGCGGAGAACCACCAACAAGATACGTGAAAACCGCAGCATCCGAACTCGGCGAAAACGAGAGACGAGACAGAGCGAACAAAGCGAGAGCTGCTGCTGCTGATGGTGCTGATGCCGCTGAGGCTGGGCGGGCGAACTCTCTATCGATCAGAGGCGCCTTTCCACTATTGTCGTTTACTGTGGCCAAATTGTCATCATCCTCACCAGATGCGGAGAGGCATTAAACTAACAGCTGTTTGATTGATTATGTCAAATAACATCCACAACGGCTAGGGAATCGTTGCCTCCGTCCGTTTCGCTTTCAAAATACATCCGTATCTTTCAATGGGCATACAATCGAAAGTTCCCGTTCATCAAAT
The DNA here is from genome assembly GCA_034401795.1 of Chaetoderma sp. LZ-2023a. NCBI lineage: Eukaryota > Metazoa > Mollusca > Caudofoveata > Chaetodermatida > Chaetodermatidae > Chaetoderma > Chaetoderma sp. LZ-2023a. Next base: position 72,154,835 of record CM067360.1, on the reverse strand, counting down.
ACGAAAAGCCTCGCGTCCGAACAGAGAGGATATATACGATTTTGTACGATCAACACTCATTTGTAATGGTCTATCAAACGCAACCACCGTGGAAACCTTGCTGGTAAATGTCAGCTTTAGCCGCAAATGTCTGCTTCTATGATGATAATGATGATGGTGATGTCGATAGTGATTGACGATCCCCTCACTGTTCCGTAATGTGTGTGTATGGCAGTCTCTCTCTCTCTCTCTCTCTCTCTCTCTCTCTCTCTCTCTCTTTCTCTCTCTCCCTCTCTCTCTATCTCTCTCTCTCTCTCTCCATCCCTCCCCCCCTCTCTCCCTCTCTCTCCTCTCTCTCTCTCTCTCTCTCTCTCTCTCTCTCTCTCTCTCTCTCTCTCTCTATCTCTCTCTCTCTCTCTCTCTCTCTCGCTCACCCACTGACCTCTCTCCCTCATCTCTCTCTCTCTCTCTCTCTCTCTCTCTCTCTCTCTCTCTCTCTCTCTCTCTCTCTCTCTCTCTCTCGCATGCACGTCATACACATTCGCATAACAGAATATCGCCACATTCGTGACGGTCCCACGCCATTTTGATTGTGACGTCAGATACCAAGAGATGTATTTTATTACAACGTCATATACTTGAGTGACAGTTGGGATTCATCAATTCATGTTGTGGTGTGTCAATATAATTCTGTGTTTTTAATACAGGTGGCATTTCGGCCACATGTTTTATAGAACAGCACCCTTGAAGGCAAGCGGTCGTTTGCTGTATTCGTTATAGAAGCGGAGAATAAATCGGTCCTATACTTGGTGCCCTGTAATCGGAAAATGTCAGGTCCTTGCTCGCTTAATGCACCCGCTTGCTTTGTCATCGTGGCGTAATACAAATGATCTGGACTGGGCTTTTTTGCACACCATGCAGCTAGTTGCCAACGCAAACAATCACCCTCTTTAAATGTCATGATACGGCTTGACTTGGTCGCTGGTAACAAATTACGGGCAATTTGTTACGGAGTTGAGCACTCTGTGACGGCGAGCGTGTGTAAGGTGATTAGCAAAAGTCAACAAAGATGGAGTATCAGTAATATTTGGCTTTGATTCTAACTGGAGATCGGCAAATGTTTATTCGTCACATTTTGCAGATTGAAGTTTTTAAACGTAAAGTACCGATCGAATAGTAACCCTAAAGGCACTCTAACCGTATTATTAATGTTTCGTAACTTTAGAATGGAAACCATCAATCGCTCACAACACCACCATCCACAATCTCATCTCTGCCATAGCTGTTGCTAATCTAGAAATCAACGTTCATGAAATAGCAACCGCTTGCATCAGTGATTTATAAGTGAATACTAATGACGTGTCAATTTTAAGGTGGTTTAGCTTTGGATTTTCCCTATATGAAATGCTTTAACTTATTAACAAGATTAAAACTTACTATCAATCTGACAATCAAGTAAATGACGTAATTGATGCATACGTCACAATCATAATTGTTAGAAATACTCCATTATGAAGCTGGAGTAGTCTGTCAAGTGTACGAATTGTATTTCTTTGATGGATTTACTATTTACCAAACATTCTGTTGACAATTTTGAAAAAATTTGACTGTGCGTTGTTGCTGCCATATGAAGCAGCATCATCCGGTCAAATTGGTTTCAAAATATTAAACAGCTTACCTGTATAGTTGCCTTGATATTTGGATTCTGGGAATTCAGGATTCGATCGCCCCCAACACGGGTAGAGCGTGAGTCGAGTGACCGACTGATCCAGCAACTGACCGATCGACCGACCGACCGACCGACGGACCGACCGACCGATCGACGGACTACTCAATTTACTTTTAAAATATTCAACAGAACCGTCAACAAATTGTAAATTCTTAGGCAGCAATATCTTCCAATCAAATCACGTCCAAACTATTCAACAGCACGTTTTATGTTTCATTTGGGGCATAGTTATTTCTAAGGTGTACTGTATGTACGATTACTGTATTCTGCGGCTGTAGTAGTAGAAACATCCTCCAGCTGCAATCAGTCCGTCTTTACCTTCGACCACTGTGTCTTGTCCTCAGTCGAAATCTTTAGCATGCCCAGGTCCATTCTGGATCTGAGTGTACCGAGTCCTGCTTTCTTGAGGTCACCGCGTAGCACACGTAGCAGATCTATGCAATGACGTCCTCTCCCCTGCTCTGTATTTGCTGGCATCCAGTAGGCCGAATTCCAATGCGCTCTGTGATTGTGTATCTCCTGCCATCCTTAACACATGGCTAAACATGGACCATCTTTTGCTGACTCTTACGGACATCGGCGATGTATTAAACATCTTGCATAGTGCATCGGTTGAAATTATGCTATCTGGCCATCGGTGTCCAGCGATGGTGCGGAGGTGTTTGCAGTGGCAGAAACCAAGTTTGTCTAGAGCTGCCTTTGGAGCTGCTCAACTGTTACAGAATCAACGTTCCCCAATTACTGTACACAGGCAGGTATATGCAACATGGATGCGCGAAAGTCCGCCGTCACAAACTTGTACGAACTGTGTCGTCTCGGGTGAATTTATAATTTAATATGCATCCAGTTGAGAATTTTAAAACTAAACACAGCCCCCACCCCACTCCACCCGGTTAAATCAACTATATCTAGAGATGGTCGGCGCATAGATAGAAATGGATCTATTCATTGGGCAAGATGGTCAAACGGCCAATTTTAGCTATGCCACGCCCATCTAGAACTAAGCTCCGCCCATGCTTTGCCCGTGTTGGGATCTAATCGAACCCTTTACTCCCTGAAGCTGTTGAATATTTTGAAACAGCAGCAGCGCCCAGTCAAATTAGTTATAAAATATTCAACAGAAAGGTTATTGAGAAGTAAAGACATACAATTCGTAGACATGACGGACTTAGATACGCCATTCAGGTATGCATTTTAATTTGGAGGTCAGCCTACCTGTAACGTATTTGATTATGGCGGCATATACTTGATCGACAGATTGCTTTCTTCGACTAACCTTTAAAACCCATTTAAGCGTGTGTACCTAGTACCTACCTCTTCATAGTTGAGTAATATCACGGTCAAGTGGGAAATTATCATATAATATTATAACCAACATGGTTTTGGATCCAAATAGATCGTGTAAAACAGAAATGCTTGAATTCCTTGAAACAGTTACAGCCAGTCTCGACAAAAACGAACCAGTGGATACCATATATCTTGATTTCAAAAAAGCGTTCGATACTGTATCCCATGGGAAACTTCTAACAAACTGAAGGCATCATACACAAATGGATACAAGACTTCCTCACAGATAGAAAACAGCGTGTAAAAATAAACAAAGTAACATCTGAATGGATCAAAGTTACTAGCGGTGTACCACGGGAAGCATCTTAGGTCCAATTCTATTCATAATTCAATCAGGTTTCTGAATGGTCTCATACTTGGCAAGTACCATTCAACTCTGAAAAAACTAAAGTAATTCACTTTGGCGCTAACAACCCTCAGTTCCAATACTACACATCTGATACTGATGGATTTTACAAGATTGTTTCTGCTCTCGAAGAAAATGACCTTGGAATTTGGATCGATAACAAATTATCCTTTGACGAACATATCAACAAAACTGTATGCAAGGCAAATAGTATACTAGCTGTCATTCAACGAACCTTTTCACATCTGGATCAGAATACATTCATTTTACTTTACAAAACGTTAGTAAGGCCAACATTGGAATATGGAAATTGTCAACATACCCATTAAGACAGTCAAGAACCATCGAAAGAATACAACGTAGATCAACAAAATTAGTTCCAAACCTTAAGCATCTACATTACATGGATAGATTGAAATCACTCAACCTAATGTCACTCAAATACGGACGATTTAGAGGGGATTTAATCGAAACTTACAAAGTTTTACACATGAAATATAACTTATTTGCAGGCCAATTCTTTAAGGAAACATCCACTGCAACCATGACCACGCGTGGACATAATCTCAAAATTCAAACAAATTTCTGCAGAAAAGTCTCAGAAAAAACCTTTTTTCACAAAGAGTTATTCCTTACTGGAACTCTTTACCTGATCACGTTGCACTTGCCATCAACATACCATAAAGCTAGACGTACATTATAAAGACATTTTATTTAACCACGACTAATATTATCAAACCTACGCCTGGGACACACAAGTTATATCTGACTTATGGCCGTCACTAATGATGATGATGATGATGATGATGATTATACAATAATTTAAATTATGATTAGCAAACCATCCAACTGACTTCTAACCTCTTATCAAAACATTAATTTGTCACCAAGAATATATTATCCCTGTATCCTCGCAGACGAGATCGCATTGCATAATATATTCCAAATTCCAGTGGCAATGTATTTGGTTTTTACAGACACATATAAACTTATTCGCGTTTGCATTTTATTCTGATCGTATTCATCATTGAATTAATTCCATGTGCGTTGCGTTGTAGGTGCGTTGTAGGTGCGTTGCGGGTGCATTGCGGGTGCGAGGTAAGAAATCTCATGAGAAGTAAAATAATAATTTGATTGAAATTAATTGCTAACAGAAACGACTTTCTCAGTCAAATCGTTTAAAATATAGCCCACGGTATAATCAGGTATTTTAAGATCGCCTGCTCTACGCGTACGAAAATGGGGCTAAATAACCACACCAGCAGACGTGCATTTGTCATAGATCAGCCGACCAGTCAAATGAAAACAGACGATACAGTATACGTCAGAAATAACTTACAAAATAATACGTGCTGTTGAATATTTTGGACCTAATTTGCCTAAGGCAGCAATGGCTTCCAACCAAATTAAGTTCAATATATTAAATTAAAGGTGCGCATGCACTAAAATGCTCTAAAATAAAATTAAATTGTATACATTTAAATGCTTAAATTGTGTACATCCTTGTAATGGCCACGAAAGGAATGTTAGCAAATGATGATGTCATTCCGTATAAATTAATATGTTTTACTTGTGAAGGTGAGATAGGGGCATGCACGTGTCTTTAATTCAATTTCACATCTTACAAAAAATTATATTAATTTATGCATAATGAAATCATCATATGTTAAGATTTATTTCGTTTCATTGCATCTAGCCACACCATCTAAGCCTCTAAAAGCATACATTTTGACGATTTTATTTTCGAACATTCTGGTGTGAATATTTGCCTTTAACATAACATTTCTTATATTGTTTCAAAAATTGTCATGTTGGAAACGTGTTAAATTATCTATGAGCTGTATTGTATCTGCTTTACCAGTTCAGAAGATCGCCGACCCAGACATATTGTTGTATATTTACATTGACTAACTAGTTATATTCCATACACGCACGAGTATAAGCCTATCACCCGATTATTGTTTACTTAAGCATTTTCTTTTGTACATAAATATATAGGATATCCTCGCGTTAACCCGTATAAAGAAGTGTTCACCCTTCAATTTTCACGAGTCTATCAGACGAGCAGACGATAAGTTCCTAATCCGAAATAGTCCGTATTATGCTGAATACTTTGAAAATAATTTGATTGAACATTCTTCTTAGCCATGCCGGGAACAACTTTCAGTCAAATTAGTTCCACAATATCCAGCTGAAATTCACCATGGATACAATAGCAGCAATATTGCACAACGGTTGAGGCGAACGTGCTAGACATGACTACGTCGGTATGATGGAGGTCTGTTCGCAGCCGACGGCTTTAGTTATTTGAAAAGTTCAAAGATCGCGTTGACCACTTATGTTCGAGTTCGTATAGATTGTAGGTCTTCCATGCCGATTTATATCCGGACACTTATGAACATCTGGGCAAATGTGTTGCGAGATATACGGGTTTCATATGTGAACAAGAACGTCAATGAGCGAGAGGTGGATGTATGTAGTGAAAATGTGAGACTGTGTGTGTGTGTGCACGCGCGTACATGTGAGAGGGAGGGAGGTGGTGGAGGGAGGAGGGAGGCAAGTGGGGTGGGTGCGGGTGGTGGTGGTAGTGGTGGTGGGGTCAGGGTGAGGTGGGTGTGTGTATAGGGGGGGGGGGGGGGGGGGGGAGGGAGAGAGAGAGGTCGCCAAAATCTGATGGTCAATGGTGGCCATATTTTTGGCGTACCAACTTCTTTTAATCGCCCTCAGTCCCTAATCATATCTCCCAAATGTTGGCCCGATAAGTTCAACTAAAACTAGGTAATCCAAGATGGCTGCCGGAGCATATGGCCAATCAAGTGCCCTCGAACTCTGTTCAGATTATGCCCTAGATGATATTTCATTAGTTTCGAATACATCCCCAAGCGGGTTTCGCAGATGATTTTTAAAAACATTTCTACAAATCGGCGGGAAAAAGATCTAAGATGGCCGCCAAACCGTTTATCCGACAGTTTCGAAAGTGGCAAATTTGAAACCAGCATACGCAAAAACCTAAATAAAACTAATTTCTGCTTCAAAATCAATCAAATAAAAAACTCCAATAAGACCGCCAAACACGCTACATTGATTGATTCACAGCGGCCATGATCTATGACGTATCATTTACCAAACCTTAATGTCCCTTAGTGCCCAAACGTTTCTCCAAAATTTCGGAGTTTTTATGAAAACTAGGTCATCCAAGATAGCCGCCGAAGCATCTGGCTAATCAAATTGTATCGAAAAAGTTGGTCCATCTTTTGCCTTCGACTATGTTTTATGAGTTTTTAATCGACCCCCTTTCGGAGAAGATTTTTAAAGACGTTTCCAAAATCCAAGATGTCTGTCTGGTAATTGGCCGATCGGCTTCGGTTGAACAAACTTGGATCTGTATTCCGCAATGAAACTTCCTGCGAAATATAATTGAAATCAGCTCAGTGGTGCTTGAGAAGAAGTTCTTTAAACTGAAAGTTGACGGACATACGACACGGGTTGGACGATGGACGGACGGACAGACGTCAATAGCGGAATGCTTTTCTAGCTAAGACCCGCCCATCTATACCTAAGACCAGCCCTCGCCTTTGGGCGTCTTGTGATCCATTTATATACTCTGAACCATGACTTCTCGGGGTAAAGTATAGAGGTAAGCTGTCGAATATTTGGCAGTAAGAGCGCCCAGTCAAATTAGTTTCAAAATAGTCAACATAATCTTTAGTAAATAGTAAAATGATCAAAGACATAGAATTCGTACACTTGACGGACTTTTCCAGCTTCACGACGGAGTATTCTCTGTGAATTACGATTATGGGGCCACCCTACATGAGACGTAATTGATTATGACGTCAGATATGTGATGAGTAACATATCCGATCCAACCATTAACCTGGTGCGGCCTACAGGACCTAGACACAAGTGCATTTCCATCATAGACAGCCGCATAATTCATCCAGAACCGTTTGTTCCAAACTTTAAATTGATATTAGATTTTTATCTCCAACAAACATGAATTTTGTGACTTTTCACCTTTATTGGTACAAAATAGCAATCCTGGTGCATTAATAGTGGTGGACCTTTGAATTTTTGGCCATGCCCCGCCCATCTCTAGCTAAACTCCGCCCACACATCGGTTGCGATGAGATCAATCAATCTCTGATCTCATTGACTATCAATTTCCAGAAAACTACACAGGTAAGCTGTTGTATATTTTGAAACTAATTTGACTGGGTGCTGTTGCTGTGGAAGCAACAACGCTCAGTCAAGTTAGTTTCAAAATATTCAACAGCATGTTTATTAAATAGTAGACATAGAATTTGTACAACGTGTCGGACTATTTAGAGTTAAAGATGGGCCGTATATAATCATTTATGACGTAATGATTATGACGTCATCATACACGTCGCTTAGCTGATCATGACGTCATATGACGCCATTACTCTGGAAAGGTCCATTTATTACACTAAATAATACTGCACGTTATTCTAGGAATTCACTATTTAGATTTCAAAGTTTCAAATCTATTCCAGCATGTGCACAACAGTGGGTGGAGCTTAGCTGGAAATGGGCGGGACTTAGCTAGAAATGAATTCCTTTATTGGATGACCACATATATCAGAAACCGTTCACATTCTATTGTTGACCGACTCACTGATAGCTTTTGACGCACAATACTGCTATGTATTGTATTTCTAGATGCATCAGTTCCCATAGCCTTGACCTCATGGGACTAACATGCTGTAGAGAAATCAAATCACAGAACTGTGTCATGGCTGATAGAAATGAATCTTGTGATATTTTCTTTGTGGTGGATTCCATAATTGGACAGTGGTTCACGTCTAATGTCGGGCCTCGTGTCTTGTATCATCCATCATGGAACATGTGGTCTGGGCTTTTGTGTTGTCGTGTGTCAGTCAGAGACCCAGCATGACCCTGGTCAAAACATATTGCCCGCCCGTCTGACAGCATAACCACTACTCATCTGAGGCATCACGTGTTGACAATTAGTTGTGACGTAGTGAATTGTATTCAATAATTTTCCTGAAGTTGCTTGCTACAATAGATAGCAGGAATATTCGATCAAATTATTTAAAGAATATTAGGTAATAGTAAAATTATGCGTTATTAAAAATAAAAAGTTAACCAAGGCCATGAAAAATGCATGTATGTCACGTTTTCCCTGAGAGGCAGTCCGTCAAACGACACGCACTGGACACGGATGCGTTATTCGGAAACACGTCTCTAACGCTGACCCCCGATGTTTAATTTAATAACAGTATGAAAATGTATTCTTTCCAAGCCACGTGCGCGAATATTTCGAGGTCACGACACGTGCATCGTGGTTTGCGGATTCAGCAGCAGATGACATTTCGAGCACGTAGCAGACGACAGCTTCCTTTCTCACAATCGGAGTATAGGGGCTCGTTTGACTGTTCCGTTATTACATCTGTTTAATACTTGATGGAAGTGATCGGGGTATCACAGATTGGCCGCTTAACAGCCAGACAATGGTTTCAATGGGCAATAGCTCTGGATCTGCTGAATATTTTGAAACCGATTTGACTCAAAGTTGTTAGTGGCTTAGCCACCATCAACTCTCAGTCAAATGGTTTTCAAAATATTCAGCATATCCAGAGATAAACCCCATGGAAAATGTAGTCTTGCAGAAATTCAGCAGGCAGACAGTTAATACGTGATGGGTGGGAACTGGGAAGTGATCGAAGTATCACGGATTGGTGGTTTAAAATTGATAAAAACCACAAGGCGGCCATCTCTGCGCAATAACAGACGACCATGCAATGATTGCCTCTTATTAGGTGGAAGATTGGGTCGGATTATTTATGCTCTCTCTGCTGCTTGCTCTCAGGCTGAGGTGATGGAGCCGAAATTTATTAGCCCAGTTATTGCCCCGATTAGCAATCACTGCTCCGTACTACATCTCACTCTGGATATGGTGTGGATTATATTGGCTATAATTTCCACTATAATTAACTTGATGCTGGATATATAAACAATTATTTTACTAAAGGCTGCTGACGACAAGAACAGCAACAACTTGTATATCTTTCATATTTAGCGCCAGCGCTAAACACAAACTCTTGGTAATGTCGAATGGATAGGGGCATCTGAACGACCGTGAACAAAGAACCAAATCACAGATGCGCCCTCTATGTTTATTTTTGCGTCCCTAATCAGTCATTTAGAGGCTTTGGAGATGGGAATTTGGTCCAAAAATGGCCGCCAACTACAGATCAGCGCGTGCTAAAAACGACAACCTTAGCGCCTTTCCGGATAATTAAAGAGAAGTTATAAATCACTATAAGGCAATTCAGCAATCGGCCTTTTTGGTCTTTGAGTTAGCATTTTTTTTATCTTCTTAGCCGCTCGATTGATGATGATTTCCAAATTTATTACATTAATAGACTAATTAGAGGCATGGCCATACAGAAGCTCGAGCTACGACCAGTGACCATTGATGGCTGTGGCCGCAGCGCCACAGCGGCGGTGGCGACGGCAGAGGCAGCGCTAGGGGTGGTCATTGCGGCGCTGGCGGCGGATGTGATGATGGCGGTGGTTGTGGGTCCGGTGGTTGTCGTAGTGGTGGCAGTGATGGTGGTAGCGATTAATAACCTCCACCCCGAAAACGTTTTTTTTTTAAATGTACGTGTCAATGCCACCCCGCACCCCCCCCCCCCCCCCGACACACACCTCATGAACTAGTCTTAAAACTGATAAATCAAATAAGAAAGCTAATTTACAATGTAATAGATATTTTCTGGATATCTTGAAATCAATTTGATTGGGTGCCGTTGCTGTCCTGCCGGCCCACATGTGCACAGCAAAGGTACCAATCATTTTAATTTCACAATATCAAGAAAATGTATATTACATTGTAAATTTGCTTTCTTATTTGATTTATCAGTCGCAATACACTCACAAAACTTTTAAAATATACATGCTAAAGATCTCAACTATATGATTTCCATCACAGTTTCATTGAAATTGGCTAACCACGCGTATTAACATCCCATCACGCAATGAGAAAAGAGGATTACACTCGGGTCTGTCCGTCCGTACGTCTGTCTGGGGCTGTAGCTTAAAAATAACCGATCCGATTTGGCTCAATTTTTTACACAACGAAGGAACTTGGCATGCTAGAAGAGGATTCCCACAGTTTGGCCGGATGAAGGAAGCTGGATCTGGATGTGATCAATCCTGGATCTGTGGATATCTCGAAAACTGCTGGTCCTATTTGATTCAAATTGTCACAAAGGAAATAGTCTGTCCATGTATCGCGCCAATATCGAATTTGCGCCATTAGTCAATATCGAATTTGATATTGGCCCCTGCGTCTTTGACCAACGTGCGCGCCGATTTCAAATTCGATATTGTTGCGTTACACCCACCCATACATTATAGGATACCACAAAGTTGGGGATATCAAAAAAATTCCGAAAAATCCCAAAACATTAAAAAATTTGACAAAAACAGGAGGGCAGGGGTATGTAATCTCTGATTTCCCCTGTTCTTATTTTTGGACCCGCCTATCAACATTGGGCAAGAGCGAGGCGCAATCATTCGACTTCGTGCTGCTAAATTGCACCAGCGTCACCGGCGCCTTACAGCGTTAAATAGGCCTAAATTAGTGCCCCATTAAATGTCCATGTCATATATTATTATTTAATTAGACATTTTCTTGGCAAAGCTCTCCACATGCCATTGATTACTTACTATTAGGCTGACTAAAACCTGACAATTAAATCATGATTATTCTGTCTATTATAGGATGCGTAGCTGCACTACAGATCAGAAATAACAAAATAAGGCAACACCCCAGTCGAATTAGTTTCAAAATATTTAACAGGTTACCCGTATATTTTACGTTGAAAGTGTTATTCCGGGATCAAAGTATATAAATCAAGCCCTACACGCGCAAACCGTGGGCGGAGATTCACTAGAAATTGATCGCTCAATTATGGTTCCATCTTTCAACAACATGGATCTTTTCTTACTTATTCCTAGCTTTATGAAGCGTTTGCAGAGCCGGAATTAGCCTATTTAGGGAACACGGCTAAATAGTTCTGGGGACCGTTATCGGGTCCAAGAATAAATGGCTGCTTCTACTACTACTACTACTACTACTACTACTACTACTACTACTACTACTACTACTACTACTACTACTACTACGACTACTACTACTACTACTACTACTACTACTACTACTACTACTACTACTACTACTACTACTATCAAAAATAATAAATTAGTCTTTGGTGGAAGAGGATTTCTGGCCTCTGGATGGTTGACCCGTGGTAGAGCACTCGCCTCCCAAACACCAGTTGAAAGGTACAGCAAAATCTCCTGGGTTCGAACCACACTCAAGTCAAAAACTTAAAAGGTAACAATTACATTCTAGATGACGACTGAGCTATATCCTAGTGCCAGCGCGTCGTCAATTGCAGGGTTCACAGAACTAATGCTTGATATAATTAATAAAATACTACATACATGCGACTGGCTAGTGATAGAGCAGGAGTGATTTTGGAAACGTAAAGTAAAATATCTGGAATGTACACCATCAATTCCAGTCAATCCGTGTGGTTGGTTGTGCGATGAGTGTTTGAAAGCTGGTCCGGTGAAAGATGATTTTGGTTCTCTGGATGGTGAGCCGGTGGTAGAGCACCCGCCTCTCAAATGCTAGGCGGAAGGTGCCGCAGAATTGCCTGCGTTCGAATCACACTCTGGTCGAAAATTACATTCCCGATGACGAGTGATTTAATTCCTAGTGCCTAGCGTTTGTGAGGCGAGTGTTCTAGCACGGGTTCACCATCCATAGGACAACAGTTTTTCACCGAACTAGCTTTTAATCACTCATTGAACTAATGCTTGACAATAATAAAATGCTACATACATGCGAGTGCCTAGTGACATAGCAGGATGGATCACAGAAACGCAAAGTAAAATATCTAGAATACACACCATCAATTCACCTTTCCAGAGTACCCACCCATCATATGACGTCATAATGAACTGTGTGATGTGTACAATGACATCATAATGAATAACGTCTTGAATGACGTCGATAAGTACGTCACGAACGCATATTTGATGACGGTCTATGGGCTGTTGTACAAATTGTTTGCTTTTACTATTTAATAAATATTCTGTTGAATAGTTTGAAACTAATTTGACTGGGCGCTGTTGCTGCCTATGGCAGCAACAGCACCCAGTCTAATTAGTTACAAAATATTCAACAGCTTCCCAGTATAGTTTTCAGGAAATTGATAGCTAGGGCATTCGGGGATCGATCAATCCAAACACGGCGAGATGTGGGTGGAGCTTAGCTAGTGATGGGCGGGCCCTATGGACGATGGACCAGTGGTAGAGCACTCCCCTCCCAAAACCTAGGCGGAAGGAGCCGCAGAATTGCCTGTGTTTGAACAGTATTCAGGTCGAAAATTTAAAAAGCTAACAATTACATTCCAGATGATGACTGAGCTATACGCTAGTACCAGTGCGCCGGCAATTGCATGGTTCATGCTTGATAATAATAAAAACCTACCGTTACTATCAAATTTAATAAATTCGTTACGTATATGTCAAAATGCTGCTTCCAGATAAATTGGTTTCATAATATTCAACAGCATCCGTATACCATGACTGTAAATGTGTGATACTGGGATTAAAATGTTAAAATGGGTAACATGCGATAATTGCTTTTGATTTGGGGCCCTAGTGCTTTTGATTGGGTCTCCACGGATCTAGCCCCATTATCCATTGCTCTAATCCGGCTTTGAGCATCTTCCACGACTAGGCGCAGTCTACTGGCGGCCTTTGTTTTTCATCTGTCTCTGATTAAGACACAAATGGATGAATCCACTTTTAGTTATGCCCCTCCCATCTGTAACTAAGCCCCCCCCCCCCCGCCTTACATGGACAGAGTGTGTTGGGATCGATTTATTTACTTCGAAGCCTGGGTTCCAAGAATCCCATTTTCACGGTAATTATACAGTGAACGGTTGAATATTTTGATATGGTAACAACAACGCCAAGTCAAATTAGTTTCAAAATATCCAACGGAATGTTTATTAAATAGTCAACACATACAATTCGTACATACGGAATTAACTACGTAATTCAATACGCATTTTGATTATACTATCAGCTTTCATGTGTCTTGACTGACACATTGATTCACCCATTCTTCTTCTGGTTCAGTCTTTAATTTCCGCCAAGTGTATCAGAGCGTATCTCCAGCTACCTGCCCAGTAGATACCTCAATGAGTCATCGATGGTGTACTTGTTTCGGTTTTATAAGGCTCCTCATTCGGCAATTGAGCCCAAATACCTGAGGCCGGTCTTCCAGCCATATGTTGGATCCTCGGATGAATGTGTAAATGTCTAGAATGGAGAGCATTGTTTAGGTGGTGCACAAGTAGTCTGGGGTCCACTTTGTTGCCAGCCTGCCTTCTCTTATCTCAATTTCTGTGGTTACAGCAGGTGCAAGTCTTATCGCATATGTGTACCCTACCGAGAAAGTAGACATGGTTAGTCCTACTTGGTGAGAATTGTGTCGATTTCAGTCTAAGGGAAGTATAGACAATTCACGTCGATTCCTGTTCAGGGAAAGTATAGACAATTCAGCACAAGCGGATATGGTGCAATGGAGGCGAAATCACCTCTTCTAAGCTATAATTAATACGTGTGCAGAGATCTGGCCAATGTGCGCATTTGGTGGACCATGAGAGGAAGAAACCGTTGCAGACTGGAACTCGTGCGATGAAAGGCTAGAACTACGGTTGGGGCTGAGGCGTTTGTGGAACGGAGGGTGTGGTGGGGACAGGAGGGATTGTGCTGATCTCCACACGTTTCAAATTGCTGAACCCGGATGGGATAATAGTGACTCTACGGCTCTTCTCACCCTCCCACGTGTTTGACTCTCTGTGATTACCTTCATGCCGACAACCCACGAGATGATACGTCTAGGGAGTGCTCCAACTGGTTCATATTTGTCGATCTGTCTTTAATTTTGCATGCGCTGTCATCTTTGCTTTGATTTACTTAATTAATCTTCAGTTTATTTACTCTTCTTCCTTTCAATCGTAATATTTTAATAGTTTGTTGCAACTCGATCTTCAGGGTCATATACAAAAAGGATTGATGGTGATTTCTCCAGCTAGGTAAGAAAACCAAGAGTAGCATCACCCATAACCTGGCTGGTACACATAACCATTAAGCCAGAAATGACTGGCATGACGAATATGCCGAGGAGGTCAAAATGGATATGAGATATCAGCACAATGTTAATGGCCCCAGAAACAGGGGCTTGGATAAAACAAAGTTAGGTCGAGTTGGCCAGCTATTATCCAGCTGCTAAGTTGTCAATTGGTGTGGTCGTAACGCCTTCAACGCCTGCATTAATTTATGTGCTGAGGTTCTGGATTCCTCACAGAATCCCATATTTTCGGCAAGAGACAGTATTCCTACACCAAAGTAAGACAGAAAGAAAGAAATTTATCTTACATATGTTTGTTTCAGTTAGTTTGGTTTCTGTCTGGGGAGCGGAATTGGGATGATAGAATCGTGACTTGATCTCAGGTTGCATTAGCGCCTTGATTCGTCCATGCTGCAGTACCCAGACTCCCATCGCAATCGCGTTCTCTCTCTCTCTCTCTCCCTCCCTCCCCCTCCCTCCCTCCCTCTCTCTCTCTCTCTCTCTCTCTCTCTCTCTCTCTCGCTCTCTCTCCACTGCAATACAATATTCTTAGGCAGACATAATAGGGTATTTTAGCATACATTCTGTCACTCAAGTATCTGACGTCATAATCAAAATGTCACATGTTTGGGTGACATTCCAGACAAAATAGCATAGATTCATCATGAAAGTGGCAATAGTCCGTCACGAAATTGTCTCGAAAATGCATGTCTTTGATTAATTTACGTTTAATAAACATTCTGTTGAATATTTTGAAACTAATTCATGTCTGACCTGATACTGTCATAAGTAATAATAGCCGTCATTAAATTATTTTCAATATATTGATACACGGACCTGTATAGTTACCCTTCACGAGTCTTTCCAGCTATCTACCTGCAATTACAACTCTAGCTATGCTTGTCTTTTTGCTTTGGAATTATAAGTCTTCTTAATTATAACTCTACCAGCATATCATAAGAACTCTGGCTAGCTGCCTGTCTTTGTGTCTTACAAATCCAGGTACCAGCTTACCTTTTTGCACCTGGCTTTTAAACTCACACCAGACCCTCAAAGGTTAGCCATCTTTTCAAATTGTTATACTTACCACTTTATCCCACAATTTCGTTGTTAATAATTCCAATTTTCTCATGGAAATTCTCCATTTGCAGACCAAGAGAAGAGTATTCTTGAAAATCTACCATTAGAATGACTCGGTTATTCGAGCGAGTCAATCCAGTGGTAAAAAGATAACCTTCAATTGGTCTGTAAATGAGCATTTATTAAGAACAGTTCTGAGCTTTTGCGCTACATTAATGATAGAATGCTGATGTTCCAAATTACTTCCCTTGAATTACTCTTTTGCAATCATGTAGCAAGTATACAAAATATTTAACAGATCTACGCTAGAGACATAGTTAAATCAAGATACCAGGAATTTGTCAGCAAAAGAGGTAATGACGACATGGCGAAAGGTTTATGATCAAAGTGTAGATATGTGCCATGCCTCAACCTCAAACACCATGTATCTATGGGCCTGAGATCTAGATACTATCTCCTTTCATTTTGTAATGGGGTAGTATCTATATAGATCTCACGCTCACAGATCCAGGGTGTTTTAGATTGAGACATGGCAACTATACGCATTTCGTACAGGAAAACCACATATAGTGGCTATAGCCTATGAACCTGTTACATGTGATGGTCATTGCATTGCATTAAACTGTTTTTTCTGAATCACATATTGGTTCTTTTCAATCATCAAGAACTCCTATTTGATGATGCAGACCTGTTGAACAATTAGAATCTAATTAAATGTTGACTTAAGTTTGTTTCTGCCAGCATTGGTTCTCAGTCAAATTACTACGCCAAATACTTATTACATTGTAAACGATTTTGTGTTAGTGGATGGTTCAAAGCGACAAGGATTATATATACAGGGCAGTATGAGTAGATTGTATGCTAAAGATACTTACCTGTTGACATCATAGGTACTGACTGGAGTCAGCAGTTCTCACTAGCGCTACTCATTACAATCAGTACATCTCCCACATTATAGCTATTTCAATTTTGAGGAAAAAGTGGAATAATTTGACAAACACATAAAGGTCCATGTTTACCTGTACGAGTGCGGGAACTTCTAGATTCCAAAATTCTCCAGGGGAGGACCCACAGACACCCGCCCCACCCGCTTCAGAGGATTGGATATCTCCATGTGCTCGGGGTGGGGGAGGGAGGGGGCACAGATCTGTTAAGACGGCCCTGTCCAGGAGTAGGTCTTTGTTTGGAGTGCAGCATACGCTCTATAATTTTTCTCATTGCGATATTGCACTGCATCTCTTAACTGCTGTACTTTTTCATTTGTACGTTAATGAAATATTCTGTTGTTGGTATTTGAACGATGGCAGCTTAACGTCTGCATAATTATCATGCTAAATGTTGGCCTCGTTTTGAACTTTAATAATAGTAACATTATAAAACAACGCTGTTAAGACTTAACTGTACACACAAATTCAACCATGTTATTGTTTGTTGGTTCATTTTTCTCTTTACTCTATTTGTGTGACAAACCTTTGGCCAAATCGGTTGCCAATGTACTATGGAAGGAGGCACCAGAAATGGTTTTTCTAAAGGAAATATGCATTTCTTGATATGTTATTAGGAAAATCAGCATTCTAAGTGAAAGTACACCTGCATTTTCATTTTGGGAACATCAATGGAAACAGTTACAGAAACAGAATTACTTTTGTTTTAACTTAACGAGTTTCGAAATATTGAACTGTGCCCAATTTTGGGTTGATTTGTTATGTTTCTGCGACGGTATTAGGCAAATTGTCTAGCAGAATTCTTAGGGACGCACGTGCTTTCATATGTCACTTTCATCATAAACAGGAAATAAGAATTTCATTTTCACGTCAATCCAATCTAAGTTAATAAATAACCATGACCATAATCGAAAAAATATTACCGCTAACATCTATCTAGTGAGCTTTAGATGATTTTAAAGGATAACTAACTTCATCTCTTGATAGCTATTCAGGCGATCTAATGCGGCACTCATAAACAATGCAGGTAGTTTTAAGCTATTAAGCATGCCGCTAAAGAAAGATATTCAGGCTTTAGTAGCTAAATATTGCTACATTTCTACAGCCTATGATGGGCGTCATGATTTAGTTTTCAACCAATCAGACAAAGCCTAGGGTGTCTGCCTCTGGATATATGTTCAGTCACAGAGGTGCCAGCTATAGTTTGGCAAAGCCGTATAAAAGCAAACATACAGGTAAGCTGTTGAATATTGTGAACCTAATTTGACTGAAAATTGTTGCTGCCATAGGCCGCAACATCTTCCAGTCAAATTAGTTTCAAAATATTCAATGAGATAAGCGTTATATAATAAGGAATCTAATGCATTGGCACTTACATGACACCGCCCACTTTTGCTTAAGGAGACAAAATGGTGGCGATCAGTTCAACATTTACCGGTATTACAAAGCAGATAGTCGTGATACAGAAACGGGAATGTGACGGGATATGAATGAAATGGAGTCTATAAACCATAATCTGTTGGTGCAGTATAACATTTGAGGTGAGATTAGAATGCACCAGTATTCTGAGGGGAACCTACCTGCACTTCAGGTGAGCATATGGCCTTTAGGCTCTTTATTATAATTCGCTAGGGGGCCTTACTAGGTTAGGATAGGCCTATGAATAATAGGCAATATGTATTATTACCGAGGAGATTTGTTATCAGGTATCGCCTGCTAACGTAAGGTCTAGACAGACATGCAGACAGACAATTGGCCATGCGTATCGTACACTGTGGAGAGAACGCGAACGATTAACATACATATGTCTGACAAATTGATAAATGGGCTTTATTGCTTTGAGCATAATTAGACTGGAAATTATCAATAAACGTCAGCAGGCAGCAACAACTTTAAGTTGCATTAATTGCTATAAGTAGGCCTACGAAACAAATATTGAAATATGGTAACTATTTTGTTTCTGGTTTGTTATCATGAATTTCGCGTAAAACATGACTGATTGTTTGGTCGACTGAGCCATATGACACGACCTGGGGGTGACATAAAAGGCAAGTTAGACTGTTAGACCATGAATTGTGCAACGCTGTAATTACCAGGGCAAGCATGAGGTGGTGAGGGTCGTGATACGTTACGACAAATATTGCTTTTTAGCGACTGGTTTTTCACATTTTGGACTTATTATAGCGTTTATATTTGGAAGCGCGTTACCTGCAGGTGCATATGGCAGGGCGCGAGGTAAATGGGTAGATATATTTTATACATTGCAGACAGAACTATACTCCATTTGCCAATATTTTAGCACAGGCAGCTGTGAATATCAGACATGCCGTCAACCACCCCCCCCACCCCAACGCACGCACGCACGCACGCACGCACGCACGCACGCACGCACGCACGCACGCACGCACGCACGCACGCACGCACGCACGCACGCACGCACGCACGCACGCACGCACGCACGCACGCACGCACGCACGCACGCACGCACGCACGCACGCACGCACGCACGCACGCACGCACGCACGCACGCACGCACGCACGCACGCACGCACGCACGCACGCACGCACGCACGCACGCACGCACGCACGCACGCACGCACGCACGCACGCACGCACGCACGCACGCCACTTGCATTTATGGCCAACGCACATCTCTCAACCTACAACATCCGTACCACGCCCACTTTCCCATCTGATGAAGATAAATCTCAGCCGTTGTGACCCTACAACTTCTGCTAACCGTTCTAGCGTTTCCACTTGAGTGATTGAGGAAAAGGAAGCATGACGGATTCGTCCTCGTTATTTGTTCATAGATTTACTATTTAAGCCACATTCCCGGGTTTACGTGTTATACCAGGTTTAGTATCATATTTGTTATCAGGCTTGGTAATAAGAAATATAACGCAGGCATGCGCTCATTTTAAATGATGTTTTATGTATATTTTGCAAATAATCTCCCAACCACACGTGTCCGTTTATAGACATATTTACCACCAGCATCGGATTTACCTCCTCTGCCACCCAGAGGACAATTGTGGTGGGGCGGGGGCGGGTGTGCTGGGGGGTGAGGCGGGGTTGGGGGGGGGGGGGGGGGGGGGGTGGAAGGGGGCGGGGAGGAGGGATTGGCGTGGGCGGGGCGGGGGGGGGGGGGCGGAAATTACTCTGAGAAGCCATATTTCCTGTATATTTAGCAACAAATTCCATCCTACTATTTCCTTAAGTTTGGCTAAAATTCGTTCGTAAGTATAAGTAAATCTGACTTTAAGAGCAAAGTTAACTGACTTAGTTGATCTGATCCAGTTTGTAATGAGTAAGATTGAGTCACTGAGTCTACCGTAATCCGTTGTTTCCTAAGCCGGCCATGATCGGCCTGCATTGAGGTCTCGAGATATATCAATTTGCAAGCCAAAAGAAGACTAGTCTGACAATTTACCATTGGAATGAAACGCTCCGTAACCGAGCCAGTCATTCCAGTGGTAAATTTTCAAAGAGTCTTGACATGCAATTGGACATTTAATGAACAAATATTTTGATTTTCTTGAACTAATTTAGTCAATAAACAATTTAAAGGGTTAATCATTACAAACTGGATGAGATCGAGTCTTGCGTGATGACTGTGAGTTTATAGCTTTACTCAGCTAAGTGTAGAGGATTCTAGTTTCTCAGCCAAATAATATGAGGTTATAAACAACTATGCCACATGTAGCTTGTTTTAAACAGAATTTATTTTGTTCAATGGGAGCACAGTAAGACATAAGTCTTATACACGTGTCTCCCATACATACAAATACAATACAATAATAAATACATCAAGATGGGGTATAATAAAACATAATTAAATAGTAACGTATGCATAACTAGTTAATTGATAATCTATATCAACCACTGATTACAATTTTCTAGGTATGTGTACGTGAATATGTGCGTGCGTGCGTACGTATTGGCGTGCGTGTGTGCATGATGAGAGAGAGAGAGCGAGAGAGAGAGAGAGAGAGAGAGAGAGAGAGAGAGAGAGAGAGAGAGAGAGAGATAGAGAGAGAAAGAGAGAGGGAGCGAGAGAGGGAGCGAGAGAGAGAGAGAGAGGGAGGGAGGGAGAGAGAGGGAGGGAGGGAGGTAGAGTGAGAGAGAGAGAGGTTGGGATAGAGAGTGTGTATGCGTGTGTGGGGGTGGGGGAGAGTTAGGGAAAGAGAGACAAAAAGAGAGGAGAGGGGAAAATGAGAAACAGGGTATAAACTAAGAATTTGACAAGAGTGAGAAAGGTAAGGTGAGGAGCTCTTAATGCTGCGTTCACCATGCTTGTATATGTTGGGCAGTTTGTATTTCGGTCTTATAGTTGCGAATTTAACAAATAGGAAGTTACCTAAAGCGGTTGGTATTGACTATATATTGGCATACGGCGTTACATATTGTAATAACCTTTTCCAAGTCGACATTGTTAATGCCGTATAGAAGTTGATTAGCTGTCAGTGTGGCAAGAGAGATATTCTTTCGGACGGGCTGATTTTGGAGAGATACTCTTTGGTCGTTAAAAAGAGGGCAGTGGAGTAGATAGTGATTTGTGGATTCATCAGTGTATCCACATGGGCAGCTAGCTGAGTCTGACAGAAATTTTTCAAATAGATGCCGATTTAAATTACTACAGCCATTACGAAGCCTACATAGGAGTACATTAGCTAACCTTTGGCCGACATAATACCAGGGAGGAGGCGGTCGTATAGGCGACATGGCTTTCAGTTTGCTCTTGAATTACGTGACAGTAACGGAACACGTGACCGGCGCTGTGAGAGTATTCCATTCGCGTACTGTTGCTGGAAAAAAGGATCCACGAAAGAGCTCAATGCGGCAACGAAATGGAGTAAATAGGTTTGCGTGACGAATGTTGTAGGGGTTTCGTGCCTGGGATAATGAGGGAAGGTGATTATACAGAATTTCACACGTCATCCCGTTGATAATTTTATATAGCATAACTAGTCTGTGAGATTCTCGTCTATGTGAAAGCGTTTCTATTCCTGTTTCGGTGTACAAGTCTTTCGTACGATCACTACGTGTCATTCCACATACTGTTCTGAGTGCGTCTTTTTGGATGTCCTCCAGTCGTGTTACAAGATACTGTGGTATGTTATCCCAGACAACGTCTTCGTATTCTACAGATGGCCTATGTAGCTTCCTTTCATATTGAGGCCCTGCCCAGCTGTCCACAGCCGTATTTGACGATTCCGCCGTAACGGTGCCGTTCCGTGTTTTAGGGTTAAATAAATAAATTAAGTTATGAACATCATCAGTGACTGTAAAAAGGCTGTGAATAGCATGTCATTCTGTCCACAATGACCACAATGCTATGAAAAACATGCAACAATCTTACGCTATGTTTACGTTTATCTTCTAATTTCGGAAATGAAACGTCAAAATACACCAAAAAACCCTCATGATATATGATGGAGTAGCCTATACGTGTGTTTGTTTTCTTCGGTTCTTACTCTACCTAATAAAATGTTCAAAATGGCGGACGAAACCGTGTTCACGTGAGACAACAAGAACTCTCAAGTGTACCGTATTGAGCGCGGGCAATTGTTTTCAATCTTCAAGGCTAATTTAAACATTAGCCACCAATATTATTGCTCAGGGTTATATAAGAATATTATTAATTCGCCATCTATAATATAAACTGACATTTGATATTTTTTTAACTTGCCAATGGACCTTTCCAGTTTTAGCCCATCTTTATCAAAGCTCCACCCACACCTCGCTTGTGTTCAGATCGATCACTGAACTCCCAAACTATATCAATTTCCAGAAAACTATACAGGTAAGCTATTGAATATTTTGAAACTAATTTGACTGGACGCTGTTGTGTCAAATTAGTTTCAAAATATTCAACAACGTGTCGGACTATTAAGAGTTAAAGACGGACCATATAGAATCAGTTATGACGTAATGATTATGACGTCATCCTACACGCAGCTTAGCTGATTATGACGTCATATGATAGAGGGATACTCTGGAAAGGTGATTTGCCGCCCTTACTCGAGTTGCCTCCCGAGGCCAGGGCCTCATTCTCCTTCCCGGGAATCCGGCCCTGTTTACCACACCCGCGGTGAAACCTATGAGTCGGTTACCACCATAGATACGGATAGATGGCGGATGCGCATACCCTCACTATGGGGGGCTAGTCGTTGCGACCTCCTGCGACTCTAGGTCAGTAAATCGCAATTGCGCATGACCGGGTATTCGCTGACGAAGACGAGCAGCTGCATATATAGCGTTAAAAATGACTAAATTATGTTTTGTTAATTTGAAGAGAAATTGAACAGATGAACATTTATATATTTTTGTCAGAATTAAAATTGTATTGTCTCTTATAATATGACACTTTATTCGACTACGTGTACTAGAATTCGTGACAAAAACATATTATTTAGAGACTATAGATCCGTTAAGAAAATACTGAACTCTGAAATGCCGCTTTTATAGAGGGTCATGAGCGATCTAGCGACTACATACAAAATCTACGGTTAGCACGTTTCAAAAACACAACCAGAAGTATTCTGGTGAATATTCAGAACGGAATTGAATTAGAGGAAGGCAGCAATGTCTTCCAATTTTGGCGGGAAATATGTTAAGTTAGTTGTACTAACATGTTTACCTGCGGTTGCTTTGGAAACATTCTAACTTATTTATTTAGATTTACTGTAACTAACAAACTGTCGCCGCTACAGCACAGTTATACATTTCAAATTAAATCCCACACGAGATGGATCTATACAGCAATGCGCATGCGCAACAACACTCGTACTCGTTAGTTATTATACTAGTTTGATAGATTGGTCCAGTTATGTAATGTGTGGCGGCGGGTTTGAGAATGGGAGTGGTGGAGGTGGTGGGATCACTCGTTATCATATATCACGACTATATGTCAGGTCAGATTACGGATGAACTATGTATGCACTTTGACAAAGCTCGAAAATCCGCTTTTGAACTAAGCACTGCTAAATATAACCCAATGCCTAGCACGGAAATAACCTTACATGGCTCCAAAACAAAATCAAACGTACTGTTGAATAGTTCTGATTGGTTGGAAGTTATTGCTGCTTAAGACAGCAATGACGTGAATCAAATTATGTACAACATATTCAACAGAACATTTCTTACATCGTGTTCAAAATTGACATTTCCGGTTTTAGCTCTGCCCCGCCCATCTCTAGCTAAGCTCCACTCACACCTCGCTCGTGTTGGGATCCATCGATCTCTGAACACCCTGACTATCAATTTCCAAAAACTACACGGTTACGCTGTTACATATTTGAAACTAATTTGACTGGCTGCTGTTACTGCCTAAGGCAGCAAGAGCGCCCAGTCAAATTAGTTTCAAAATATTCAACATCATGTTTATTAAATAGAAAAGACATACAATTCATTCAACTTGTCGGACTATTTGAGATTAGATGACGGTCTATATGGAACCCTTTGTGACGTACTGATTGTGACGTCATTATACACGCGCTGAGCTTATTATGACGTCATACGAGGTCGGATGATGGATGGATACTCTGGAAAGGTGAATTGTACTAATATGTTTCTGGGGCTTTTCAAAACCGTCTAACTTCTCTATGAGCTGTATTCTATCCTTGCATGTTTCATAAACATTTTTCATTTGTATTTCTTTTGAAAATAATGACAGCAGCATCTTTCAATTGTGGAATAGCGATAGAAGTATTGAGTCCCAGTATAAACTACACTTAAGAACAGTCAGGTTAAACATTGAGCCCCGAACCATTATCACATGAGACTAAATATTCCTCGCTTACTCGCATTCCGCGGTACTCCCCTTACACTCTTGATTAATACATGCAATCACATATAGCTACACATACACCACACGTGATTCATGACCAGACATAATAGAATAGAATAAAAGAGTATATTTTATTTGCATGAAATCTACGAACATATAAATATGGCCAAACATGAAATGACAGAAAATATGTACATGACAAACAGTATATATATATATATATATATATATATATATATATATATATATATATATATATATATATATATATATATATATATATATACACCTGTGCAAAAGTTAAGCACCACCCTATTTTTACGCACATGCGAGGGTATATTCATGTGCTATGAAGAAAGCAATAGCATAAACATTTATGTACCCATCCATCTTAGTGCAAGAGGTAATAATGCAACTAGAGGAATGCTGATTATGATGGTGGGGGAAACACTGTATGTTTTTGTTTGAACTTGAAAACGAGGCCTGAATATGGTTACGTTGACACAACTGACAACTATTGCCCTACAGTTGACACACGTGGCTAGATTGTCATTAATGGTGTCTGAAAACGAAGTTTAACATCTGTGCACGAGTTTGAGACTGTCATTATTAATACCAGGTATATCCACCTTGTGCCTGGATGACGGCCTGGACACGACGTCTCATGCTGGTCACCAACCGACTGATACGCCATTGTGGTATTCGTTGCCATTCAAGATGGAGTGCGTCTGTTAATTCCTGTAGGTTCTGCACAGGAGGATCCCTCCTTCTCACCATGTTTCCCAGAATGCCCAAGATATGCTCAATAAGGTTCATGTCAGGGCTCCTTGCTGGCCATGGCAGGGTTTCGATGGCATTCTGGCGGAGGTATTCATGCACAGCTCTAGCACGATGTGGTCGGGCGTTGTCATCCATGAACATAGGGTGGGTTCCAGGTGCATGATTTACAAAATGAGGTACCACAACTCTATCCAGTATGGAATCTTGATATCTTTGTCCATTTAGTGTTCCAGGTACAGTCAACAGATCCAGCTTACAATCAATTGAGATGCACCCCCATATCATAACGGAACCTCCACCAAATGGAACTTCTTCCATGATGTTACGTTGGTCGTACGCCGTGCGTCTGGACCTCCATACACGAGTTCGACCATCTGTGGCATGAAGCAGGAACCGACATTCATCGGACCAGTGTACCCGTCTCCAGGATCTCATGTTCCAGTGCTTCTTTCGTTGCACCACCTCAGACGCTCCGCTTTGTGGTGTGCAGTGAGGAGAGGACGTCTGACAGGTCTCCTAGCTTTCATGCCAGCAGCATACAGTCTCCTTTTGACGGTAGACATTGACACTCTATTGCGCGTTTCCCATTGCTGGCTGAGCACTCTGCTGTTGGTGAATGGAGATCTCCTAACAAGGCGTACTAGGGCTCGATCATCACGGGCAGTAGTCTTCTTCGGTCTTCCAGATCTAGGCCTGTCATTCACCTCGTTCGTTTGCCCATGTTTTGCAATCAAACGACTGATTACAGTATGGTTAATGTTCAGCTGTCTGCCAATCTCTCTGCATGACATACCAGTGGTATGCATGCCTATGATTTGCCATTTCACACGATCACTTAACCTTCGTCTTGCCATAGCGGCTCACAATCAAGAGCTAATTCTCTCTGTACAAATAAACCACGGTCATGAACACAAAATTCCTAATCTTGTCGCCTAAATCTGTATGTAATGTTCTACACCTCAAACTGGACTTTTACATAACTGAACACGTGTGCTGTTTCCCGCCACGCACGGACATCAAGCGGCGTGAAGTCATGCATGCATGTGCATTTCGTACTTGGAATTATGTCAGCTAACGCGGGGACAAAAAGTATGGCAGCCTAGTTGTACCATCATGTTTCTACGTTCTATTGTTTTTGCTGGTGCTTAACTTTTGCACAGGTGTATATATATTCTGTGGCGAAATGTATATATGTATACATTTCGCCACAGAATATATATACACCTGTGCAAAAGTTAAGCACCAGCAAAAACAATAGAACGTAGAAACATGATGGTACAACTAGGCTGCCATACTTTTTGTCCCCGCGTTAGCTGACATAATTCCAAGTACGAAATGCACATGCATGCATGACTTCACGCCGCTTGATGTCCGTGCGTGGCGGGAAACAGCACACGTGTTCAGTTATGTAAAAGTCCAGTTTGAGGTGTAGAACATTACATACAGATTTAGGCGACAAGATTAGGAATTTTGTGTTCATGACCGTGGTTTATTTGTACAGAGAGAATTAGCTCTTGATTGTGAAATATATACATTTCGCCACAGAATTCTTTCAGGCAATCAGTCCACAACATCAATCAAATAATTTTCAAACTACTCATCAGAGCATTATCAATGTCATAATAATAGAGGGATTCTAGCTATGCCCCTCCCATCTATAACTAAGGTCCTCCCACGCCTTGGGACGTATTAAGATAGATTTATATGTTTTGAACCCTGGCATACCAGAATCACATTTTCATGGTAACTAATGATACAGGTAATCTATGGCAGCAACAACGCACAGTCAAATTAGTTTCAAAATATTCAACAGATTATTTTATTAAATAATAAAATCATCACAGTACAATTCGTACACTTGACGGACTTCTCCAGCTTCATGACGAAGCATTGTATGTGAATTACGATTGCGACATCAACCTATATGCGGTGTAATTGATTATGACGTCACTACTCGAGTGACAGAGTTTGGATTCATCCATTGTCTCGGCTGTGTTTTCGTGCGAAACGTTGTGGACGAGGCTTCCTAATTCCCAAACCTAAACCTAAACATATCACATAAATCCGACACACATAACGAGCTTACTTATAAATCAACTCATGGCAATGATTCAAAAATGTGTTCGGGAACTCGTTTACTAGTATCAAGTGCATGTACACCTTATTGTCTGACCTTAAATATACTTGTCGTCGTCTGTTTGTAAATACCAATGAACTATCGATTGCCTCGATGGCTTGTGTCATAGGTGGGTATTTTTTGTTCCCGGAGTTTGACATGATAGATCACCATGCACTTACATTTTCAACAAATACGAAATACTACTGTACAGCTCAGAAACAACTTAAAGGGATGCTAATCTCATCTCAAATGTTGTATTGTATCGATAGAGTATGGTTTATAGATTCCACGTCAGTCATATCCTGTCACATTCCTTTATCTGTATCACAATTATCTGCTTTGTAACATCGCGTAAATGTTGAACAGTGATCGCCGCCATTTTGTCTCCTCAAGAGATAGTGTGTGATGTCATGTAAGTGCCAATGCATTACAGGCTTTATTATATAATACTCATCTTGTTGAATAGTTTGGAACTAATTTGACTGGAAGTTGTTGCTGCCCAAGGCAGCAACAAATTCCAGTCAGATTAGTTTCAAAATATTCAACAACTTACCTGTATGGTGGCTTTAACACTACGTTGTCAAACGATAGATGGCACCTCTACGACTAAGCGTATATACCGAGGCGGACACATTAGAATTTGTCTGATTGGTTGAAAAGTAAATTATGGCAGCCATCATAGGGTGTAGAAACATTTTTCAGGCACGATTAAATCGCGCTGGTCGGCCATTTGTGATATGGATGGTAGCGTCTAGTTCTACGATGAACAATCTCATAGTCTTTGTACAAGGCTTTAAACTCTTTCTCACTGAATTCGCCCCCACCACTCCCCTTGATCGGTTATCAGTATAAGTATCTCAGGGGAATCATGTCTTGTACAACATTCGCTAAGGAATGTGTCATGAGCCTCCCAACCCTTTTGGAAGGCATAGGATAAGCAACTGCCTATGCAGAACAATGATCGACAATCATTAAGATGTATCGATTCCCTTTGGTCGACTTGACCATCCCGACAAGATTTGCACCAATAAGCTGTCTGGGATACTTGGCCATCGGCGTCTCATTATACTTCGGATGAGTAGTAACTGGCCGATTTACCTTGCATGTAGCACATCGATCTAACATCTCAATAACACCATTTCTCAAGAATCATGGACATGGCTTAGGGCATTCTGTAAACTTTGATTATCGGCATGGTTATGAGCCTCTTCAAGTACATGTTTGTGGTATTTAGATGGTAAGATAAGACGGGGATACTCAGCTTCCAATGCTGATGAAACGTTAGTAAAATATAGTGCAAGTTTGCACCGTGTGATCCTCAGGAACCTGAGTGAACATCTCTGGACACACCTCAAGTTGCCCAGCGCATCAGGAATTACATATAATCGCCAGGGCAGCTTCGAGGTTGTCTTAAACTGAACAACTTGTCCTCTCCAGCATTATGGGAACCTGTTATGTACTCAATCTTGGACCCATAATCGGCAATTAGCACAGCCCAATGTTGGACCTTCGTTTTTTGCCTCTCACAAAAATATACTCTTAAGGGGGTTGTGGTCAGTGAACACGGTGAACTCAGCTCCAAATATATACAATCGCAATGTCCTAAGGGCATAGATGACCGGATAAGCTTCTTTCTCAATGACTGACCGGTTAATCTTACTCTCTTTGAGAGTACTAATTACATATTGGATAACTCTTTCAATACAGTGGTCGTTTTCTTGAACTAAAATTGTAAACTTGTATCGAGTGATTTGCGATCGTCTAGGGTCTGGTAACATTGGGTGGCCGCGTATGGCTTGAGTGTCTCTAGATGATCCATAATGGAGCAGCAAAATGGCGACTGATTTTAATTAATTTAAAAACTTTCAAATTCAAATATAATAGATCTGGAGATTTGTTTGTACAATTGTTCCTGGATCTCGTATGTCAGATGAATTAAGAAATATTGCTGAATTAAGAATTTGAATGGTAATCTTAACTCTGTTATCCAGTTTGTATTCAGTATCTATCAACAAATTTATGGTGTCAGAACAGCAGACTAAAGCTAATTACTCGGTTATTATGTTGGAAATTCGCTATATGGCTTGTCGAGAACTGTGTGATGTTGTTGTCTGTTGAGATGTCGATAATTTTGTATGATTATTCACAGAATAACTTTGATAACTCGATACTATAAATCTAACAGCTATAACAAACCCGTACTAAGATAGCTCGTATTATAGTAGCGACTGGTCTTTGGAACATCAGTTGGTCGCGTGCTAATCTAACTACTGTGCAATTGTCTTATGTAGAAATAAACAAGCACAGGCACGCGCTCATAACTAATTATTATGATACATATTCCGTGGATCTGATTGGCTATGCCTAAATATGGACCAATCAGATCTTATTCTGAGATTTTCTTATAAAACAATATTTGCCAGAGAAATTTCGGTACTATCCAGACTAAGATGACGAATATTCGACTAGTTAACAATGACAATCATACTTTGATTATTTCTTCAAACTCAAATACGATGCACGCTTAAACATTCCAATCTTGCTTGACAGGTCTCTGACTAAATTTCTCCTATTCATTTATAATGGACAGGCGTGGGGTTCATTGAGTTCTTATCCATCAAAATATATTAAGGGTTGACCTCTGACCTAGCACGTGCATAATGCCTTGTTTTTTAAAATAAAACCACTAGTGGGTGGAAGATATGATTCATAATCCCTGCCTTTATTACTAATGTCAAAGAGAAACGGATAATTAACCATATGCATACCTTCGTATAAATCTTCTTAAGGGACATGTTACACGGTATTGGCATACTTAATTCCAG
Organism: Chaetoderma sp. LZ-2023a; assembly: GCA_034401795.1. Classification (NCBI taxonomy): domain Eukaryota; kingdom Metazoa; phylum Mollusca; class Caudofoveata; order Chaetodermatida; family Chaetodermatidae; genus Chaetoderma; species Chaetoderma sp. LZ-2023a. Next base: position 72,124,688 of record CM067360.1, on the reverse strand, counting down.
CAAATCTTTTTAAAGTCATGTCTGCTTCAAATCCATCAATAATGTGTAGACTCTTATATCCAACTTTATATAAATGCAGAGGCCTTACTAGATAGGCCGAAATCAGGCAGTAAAATAACACACTGCTAATTGGGGTCCAAAGTGCAATGCACTGAATATTACATGAATCGAAAATGGCACCTTTTAAAATGTACAAGCTTAACAACATCATCGGGAGACAAGTACCTGGTGCGGCAGCTGTAACTTAAACTCAAGGTAAGTCAATATTAATTTCAACAACAACTGGTTCAAACTATCATCGATTTCAATCAGTACACAATTTATACCTAAATGGAACATGGATGTCTACATATCCGTTCTGTTTGTTTGTTCGTTCCTAAAATGAGCGATTATGAAATAATATTTACATAGTAAAATCATACAACACGAAAAGGCGCTAGCATACCATCATTGCGATATGAATCAGTCAGTGATATTTAATATGCCCTGTATAAAGAGGCCATATCAGTTGGCTCTGAGGAACACCACTATATTATGGCAGTCATATTTTAAATTAGAACGACTACAATTACATGATGACGATAACATTAATGAATATTCATATCGGAAATGACGTCACAAAGTTTAGGGTCAAATACAGGCTCGGCTTATGGAGGCGTTAATGCAAATAATAGTTATGTCACGATCATCATCGAGGGTAGCTAATCCTCGAGTGCCATCATGTCCCATATCTACAAGCTGTTGCTGCTCCATCTTCTGGTGGGGGGGGGGGCGAAAGGGGTTCGTGTCTACTGCAATATTTGTTTGTTTTTTGCCACTTTTAGGAGGCGTGCACGTTTAGTTTCGTTGAGAATTTGGACTCGGATTGGCATATCTTTCACTTTGTCTGGATTCAATGCTCCAATCATGTGCACGTCATTCAGTTCTGTACTGTAGTTTGTAGTGTATTCGTACATATGTTCATCACAGCTTCGGTGTCGACATGTTCTCTGACTGAGCCAATATCCTTCTGGCGTTCAAAACATATAATATCTTCTGTACAACTGTTTCTGCTACCAATTTCATATATATATATATATATATATATATATATATATATATATATATATATATATATATATATATATATATATATATATATATATATATATATATATATATATAGCTTCTTGTGTAGGAAGGGAATTGGATGTACTTGAAGTTTAAGAAGTCTACTATAAGTTTGCCTCTGTTGCCGGGAGCGTGTCAACCTCGTCTTGCAAAAGAGGTGTGTTCCGTGTTCAACAAGCCCGAGTCTTCATCCAGTTTGTCCTGTCTCTCTTTGAGGACAAGTAGTTGCTGGATAACTCTTTACCTCTTTTAGCACCGAGTTTTGCAAAAGTTGCAGATCCAGTTAATGTGCTCGCTTTCCTCGCTATAGAGTACAGCGGACCTTTCCAGTTTTAGCTAAGCCCCACCAAACTCAATCTAAGCTCCACCCACAACACGTCCGTATTGGGATCGATCGATCTTTGAACTCCCTGACTATCAATTTCCAGAAGACTATACAGGTGAGCCATTGAATTTTTTGGAACTAATTTGACTGGGTGCTGCTGCATATTTATTAAATAGTAAAGACATACATTCGTACCTGTAGGAGTATTAAGAGCTAAAGGCGAGTCAAATAGAATCATTTATGACGTCATCATACACGTCGCTTAGCTGATTATGACTTCATATGATGGATACTCTGGAAAGGGGAATTACTGTGCATCAGATATATTTTGGCATACCACATTCCAACTCTTTTCAGGATCTTTGACTTGTTGGTCACAGCTAGGTCACACGTGGTTAGGGTTTACTGAATAGTTGTTGGAAGCATAGATCACCTTAACACGGGGGCTAGAATACGAAATTCCAGCGGTACACAGTTTCAGGTCAAATGGAGCCTTTTTAGATCAGCTTATTGCTTTAGTTGGTTAGCGTTTTTGTTTACACGGACCATATCCCAAGCTATCAATAGGTTTGCTTGTGTCATTGCAGTCAGTGCAATGATTTGAATTGTTGCATTTGTTGATTTATTTCTTAATAGTCTTTTGTTTAACCCTTTAACCCTAATAGCCGTACAAACGGCTTCTGCAGTGACCTTGAGATGTGCCCATTTGCAGACCAAGAGAAAACAATTTTTGAAAATTTACCACTAGAATGACTGGCTCGGTGCACGCGGAAAGATATGTCTTGAATTTGGCTTCACTCTAGCAATGATGCACACGATTTCGTGGTAGTTTGGCAACACAGTGTTTGACTCGGTTGTTGGTGCCACTGTCAGCCTAAGATCGGGTTGCAGGTTCCAGAGATGTATTGCAACACCTAGAGTATAGCACCCACCGAGTCGATACTTAATTTTATCAGGAGCTAAGGTCAGCATTGGCGACTGAGAATATGATCACAGGATTAGCTCAGGCTGCCTAGAGGAAATAGAAATATTCCTGTCCACCATTAATGTATTCGGTGATCTACAGCGTCTTTGGTTACTATTGCGTTTTGTATTTCAACATTTGTTTCATTAATTTAGATCAAACACAATCGACAGCAATTTCAGAAATGTTTGAGGTAGAACAGTTTGGAATTTTAGCCACAATTTATCAACTAGCTGTACAGAAAATTATGTTAAATTAAGTTAAACACAAAAAAAACCTAGTAGAGCAATACGCTGGGCACGCCAATCTCAATGCTTGCACAACATCATACTTCACTACGGGGCGAATGGGTTATAGCGACCGTGGGTGTCGTTAGCTGAGTAAAGCGCAAGTACATATATGGACATGTATCTCGACGTATAAAACCGGCAACCAGTCTACACCTGACGACATCACGTCAAGAATCGTCATTGAAATGTGTCACTTTGACATTTAAAGTACTCATACCACAACATCACGATGTCGAAGTAGGATTGGGTGCGATTTAAGCAAAACCATAAATATCCCCAAATGTATATCCGCGTTAAAATCAATGCATTGATTGATATGGTGAAAATGCGTATGGTTACCCGTTTTCGCATACCACAATAGCGTCAGTATGATATTTGTTAATGTTAGTAAAATTGGGCGTGCTATTTTAATCTGATATCTTGTTCGAATGGCTAATACAATGGCCCTTTCCACTTTTAGCTATGCTCCACCCATCTCAATACAAGCTCCACCTACACCACGTCTGTGATGGGATCGATCGATCTCTGAACTCCCTGACTATCAATTTCCAGAAAACTATACATGTAAGCTGTTGAATATTTTGAAAGTAATTTGACTGGGTGCTGTTCAAAATATTCGACGGAATGTTTATTAAATAGTATACATACAATTCGTACAACGTGTCGAACTATTAGGCGTTAAAAACGGACTATATTGAATCATTCATGACGTAATGATTATGACGCCATAATACACGTCACTTAGTTAATTGATGCATAAACTGGAAACGTGAATTGTGAAGAATAAAATAGATGTCGGTAGCATTCTAATAAGCTCTTATAAACAAGATCAGCCGAAAACATACGACCGAAAATCTCTGCGTCGTGTGACATGCGCACTCGGTCAGAAAAGGTAAGCAACTCCGTTGTTACACATATTACGGCGCCGTGAGCGATCTAGTACGTCTTATGATCTATGGTTAAGCCAACATCATTCAGGTTCCAAAATTCGCTTGGATGTTGTGTTGCTACCATTATAATCCTAGCGTGGCTTCGATATTGGCTGGAGACAGAGCCGGATCAGGCCTATTTTTGACCCATGAGTAATTAGCTGGGGGGGGGGGGGGGGTAGGGGGGGTCCCTTATCGAGTGGGTCACGAAGGGAAGGCTGCTGCTGCTGCTGCTGCTGCTGCGGCGGCTGCTGCTGCTAAATATAATAGATTTGTTAGGTATGTGTCAAAATGTTGCTGAATAATTTGAAAAGAATTGACTGAAGTTTGGTGCTGCCTAGCTTCCATGCAAATCGTCTCACCCATTGCCTAAATTTGGTCGGGAAAATCTTAATTTTCGCTTATTGAATGGATATTTTGAGGTCAAGAAGACTATTTTTGAAAATCTACCACTGGAATAACGGGCTCGGTTACATTCTCTTGTCCCGCAAATGGGCATTCCATAAGCCCACTGCAGAGGCTGTTTTTTGGCCGGGTTCACCACAAAAGCGTTACTGGGTCTTCTGGGCTGAAAACCACGTTTGCAGTAGGCTTGGGGAATGTTAATTTGTTATTATGAAAATTTACCATTGGAACGTAGCCAGACATTTCAGTGGTAAATTTAAAAAAAAAGCCTTCTCTTGGCCAATAAATGAACACTGACTAATCAAAAATCTTAATTTTCCTGACCATTGACACTCCAATCGTAAAGCTGGCCAAATTGACCTAACTCAGAAACCTTATTTTGTAAATTCCAGTGTGTTATTTCACAAGCAAATGGACGGACATTCACAGAGCAAAGATTTGAATTTTCTTGATTAATCTTGACCATTAAAGGGTTAATTAGTTAATATAAGTAGCATTTTGAGCGCTTTGATGCACTGTTTACATAAGACGGGTTAAGATGTAACCACGCCAAGTTCGTTACTATATATGTTACAACCGCTTGCTACTTATATACATATACAAACACACCATCCTCCAACATCCGTTCGTGAATTATGTAACCATGGAATCCATCCAAATTACTTCTCTTTAGGAACTCACGTGCAGGGCTGACCTATATCTTGAGCGTTCTGTACTCCTCGAACAATTCCGCAAACACTCTTGGAAGTTTCATACGCGTTGATGGATGTACCGCAACGTAACCAATTTGGCCCGTTTGTAAACGACTCAACCCCATATTCAACCCCATATGACAATTAGTTATCGGTGCGCCAGGTTTTACAAATAGGCGCGCGAGAACCAAATAACGTATGGCGCTGCGCTCTTTACAAACAGGTCCACCGATAACTAATTGTTATATGGGCCGCGCGCCCTTTACAAACGCGTGCGGCAATAGCAAATTGTCATGTGAGTTTGCGCCTTTTACAAACGGTCCTGGCCTGTTTATAAACGGGCCAAATTGGTTATTGGTTCGCTCTAGCAATGCAATTAACTCGATTACTTGTTTTAGGTGGCTTAACCATTTAACACTTGAATTTGTTCAAGAAAATTTCGATTTTCTCATGGAAAATGTAAATTTGCAGTCCAAGATAAAACACTATTAAAAATTTACCATTGGAATGACTGGATCGGTTATCGAGCCAGTCATTCCTGTGGTACATTTCCAAAAATAGTCGTCTCTTAGTCTGCAAATGGACATTTCTCAAGACCACTGCAAAGGCTGCTTTTGGCTGAGATGAGTGTTAAAGGCGTATAATTGCCTAGTCATTCTAATCTGTATGTTGGCGAGGCAATGATTTTATGAAACATCGTATTCAAAATTGTAATACAAATTGTACGTTTCTGGTTTTTTTAGGAAACGTGTTAACTTATTTATGGGCTGTATTGTTGATAGTCAGCGCCAGCGAATGAATGACTAACATTGCAATGGTAGACCAAACGGTATAATTATGAGAGAGGTGCTAGATATAGTGGTGTTTTCTTTGAAAAATAATAATTGTGACATCTATTTTATTCGCTATATAAACCGAATTCAAATGTTCTCCTTTCGATGTGGTTCTAGAGCTACAATATAGGTCAGAAATATCCCCGAATATTTCCACAACGAAATAAAACGTACTCGTGTGAATATTTTGAACTTAATTGGATCTGAAGAAATTGTTGTTTAACGCAACGATGTCTTCCAATACAATGGTGTTCAAACTATTCAACAGAACATTTTGCACAGTTTCTAAATTGTATCAACATGTGTCTGTTTTAGCTTTGGAAGCATTTTAACTTATTTATTAGCTTCGCTGTAGAGATATGGGGGAAGGGGTTTCCCTCTACTAAAAAGCGTCTAGCCAGGAGTACGCGGGAGACTACTACACCGCGAGGAACTTCATTCATTCATTCATTCATTTATTCGACGAAGCATCCATTCATCTCTCGTCTCATAAAGTCCGTTATAACAACGACACGAATACTACGTTTGTCCGGCCCGTCAATCTTCCACGGAGGAATTGGATTTCCGTTGGCCGCAAGACCGTCCACCGGTGTCCAATCAGGGAACGTTTTATAAATGAAACTCGGGGAGAGAAACATTCTCACGGCATTCGGTCAGAAAGAAATACGGTACAAGTTCTGCTGTTTAAAAATAGTATACAAATTCCAGTACTAATTTAGATTATTTCTTAGAGTAGTTGAAAAGCAGAGGACTAACTTTAGCATTAACATTGAGGTAGCCATATTAGTCAGGCAATAAGGAGACCGCAATTCAAGTACCTTTTGGTTTTCGATACTAAATTCACACGCCTTCGCAAATAAAGGAGCTTCCTCAGCGCTTGACTGGCTGCCTGCTTAATTCATGCAGACGATTATTTCACTGATCAATAACTCTGGATATGTTGAATATTTTGAAAACAATTTGACTGAAAGTTGATGGTGGCTAAGCAACCAACAACTTTCAGTCAAATTACTTTCAAAATATTAAGCATATCCAGAGTTATTGCTCATTGAAATAATTGTCTGGTGGCTTGCAGCAGTCAGCCAGTTAGAATGTAATACCTAAGAGCTAGTGCTACGGTTAAGACGCGTATTTAATTATTGAACGTCAAATTTGTAAGATTAAGTCGTTTATCACTAAACGTAGAATTAGTGTTAAAACGATGTCTGACTCTCCACAGACTCAACTGGCCCTATGGTAGATATTTTGATATATGACCCGTCAGATCTCTCAAAATATCGACGATAGTGCCAGTTAACAGACCGCAGACTCGGATTAAAACCAACGTTGCTGAAAGCTCCTGCTGTGGTACACAAGGGCACCTTACAACAACAACAACAACAACAACAACAACAACATCGGTTTTGATATGAGAAGCATGCACCTGACTAGTTTTACTTTATAAAGTAGTTAGCAAAAGCTCAAGCGGCAGTTTACCTGTAATGCGAGAATTAAATTAAAATATTGAAATATGTTGCAAAAGGAATCTTAAGAAGAATTAGCTGTTGCACTTTTCCTAATGTAAACGGATATTCTTGTTGTGTATCACAAGAGAAGTTTACCACAAAGTACTACTATCGTCTGGAGGCGGCGGCATATACCGCTTATATAACTAGAGGGAACGTCTGTTACTGCATAAGTTACTGTCGACTAGTTGGTTTCGTAACACCATGACCCGTGGGTGGATGATGCAGGCGAACGATGGATGCTCAAGCGCCGGAATAAGTTACTAGCAGTTTCATGGTAAGTTCGAGCAGACGGAACCGTTATAAGCAGACGAGACAGGTTATTTGGGAAATGGCGTTTAAAACGTAAATATAGAACAACACGATCGGTTGTGGGTAAGGTAGGATGTTGGGATTGCCGAAGATTTTGCTAACAAATTGGTACACTAATATCATCAATGTTTATAGTAGGTGTAATCAATTAGGGTTGCGTCGGTGAAAAAATACTGATCCACTTGACACACGAGCCGCGCGACCCGGTTTTCCTAGCCGTATAGGCACGACCGAATCACCGTATCGTATTCACCCTCACGAACGAATCTCGACCCGGTTGTGAATAAAATGTGGGCTGGTTTGTTGGATTTGTAATTTTCCTGCACTCGTGTACACATATCACAAACGACAAGTGAGACGTTATAGTTTGAAATGTGAATATGAAAAAACGATTAAAACCTAGAATAGCTTAGTCTCGTATGAGCTGCGAGACTTGAACAGACTACTTATTACTCTAGGTTACGTTATGTTATAGGTCGTCTGCATTGGTGAATGTGTACACGGCTTGTCTTCTACCCGCAAGCATGTATTGGTCGTGTTGCTGTGTATTAACAGATTATATAATTATCAACAGCATAGACTAGAGGGGCTAGGTCTTTCATAATAACTGGATTGTTTTATTACCGAGTGTAGCAGACGACATAGCAGCCGGCATAAGTAATACTGTCTAATAACTGGAGTTATTAAAGTCAAATCTATACATTTCGCAAGGAGTAGCCTCAAGATGTCAAGGTATGTAGGAGTCTAAAACTATTTAAAAACCAGAACAAAGACGAAACAGAAAAGGCAGACAACTCGTCAACACGTGATAAAACATATATTATGTTGACAATTCTGAAAATGATTTGACTGAGTTTTTGTTGAATCGGGCAGCAGAAACTTTCAGCCAAATTGTATTTCTAATGTTCAACAGATAGGCAGGCCTAACTGGTAAAGTGTCGTGCATTAGAAATATAAAAGGCTTATATGAATGAATTCGATAGGGTAGGCGCATAATTGGTCCTTATAACCCTTTTAACCCAATAGGTCTAAGTCGAAACATCATTACCATTTATCAAGCACCTTGTTGACTATTTTGAAACTTATTTGACTGGGAACTGTTCCCGCCATGACACTAACAGTTTCATGTCAAATTAATTTCAAGATATCCAACGACTTTCCTGTACAGTTTACAGTTACCTTATTAGATTCTCCAATCCAGGGTTCATAGGGTCACACACATCGATGACGCCATGTCTGATTTCGAGACATTACATCGTCATTCCACTTTTCGCATGCTGTCGACTCTCGCTCTATACGTAATACAAAACTATTTTGAAAAATAATTTGACTGAAAGTTGTTGCTATCTATAACATTTACATCCGTCAGTCAAAGTATATTTCAAGATATTGAATATGATTCACGCGTGTCTCTAAAAGCAATTGGTTGTATTTAAACGTAAAGTGTCGGGTCGACCTCTAAAAGTGGAACACCTGGATTTGAATTGTATATAGGTGAAAGATCCCCAACCAGACGGAGAACGTTGGCTGTCTCGATCTCAAATATTATATCATAGGCCATATAGGCCTATATGAATTTTTATGACTTCAGTCGTGTTTTAATCGCGAATGTGTATTGGGTAAGGGTTGGGGTGGGGGTGGTGGGGTGTGTGGAGGATGGGGGTGGGGGGTTGGGGGGTGGCGGAAATATTATCAATATTATATCTATATTCCACGCAAACAACACGTACTTTAATCTAAAATTCGAAGAAACGTACACATTTTTACACCTTTGTGATAATAATATATTACTCTAAGCACAACGGACTGGTATAGCAAAGATAATAAGAATTCAGTTGACTATTTTGAAACTAATTTGACTGGAAGAAGTTCCTCTTTAATTCTCAGAATATCCAAGAGATTTCGAGTTCAGTGTTGAAAGCGTTACGCCTAATAAATGAAAATGTATACATGTTACCCTTTATTTGCAACACCACCAAATAACACGTTAACACCCACCCCACCCGACCACCTGCACCAGGGTCTCAAGACAACTATAAGCCCTACAGGTAAGCTGTTGAATATTTTTTCTAATTTGACGGGAAGCTGTAGGCAGCAACAGCCTCCAGCCAAGTGAGTTCAAAATATTCAACTGAATATTTCTTACGTCATAAGGAATTTATCATTTCTGAACTACGGCGCATAAAGGGTTATTTCATATCGATCTCATAACTGCCGGTATCCAGTAATCTTGTGCTATATTTGTCTTTATAATATATATATATATATATATATATATATATATATATATATATATATATATATATATATATATATATATATGAGAGAGAGAGAGAGAGACGAGAGAGAGAGAGAGAGAGAGAGAGAATGGGCTGTATCAGAGACTATGAAATGTAAGTAATATATTTAAGGAAATCTACAATTTATAGCAATGAGCAAAAGGACTGGTGTACAAACATGAGTGATTGTAGATTGCAACCTTTGAGCTGATGGACCATTGTCGATGGATTTCTTTTTATTAGGATCAAGAACAAAATTAGGGTGAATTGTTAGGTTATCGAAACGTTCGTTTTTAAAAATGAAATCCGAGTTAACACGAATCAGTATTTTAGTAGAACCGGTCCGTGACTCACGGTCAAGCAAACATAAATATCTGAAATTCTACACCTAACATGTTAGTTAATTCGATTCAAATTTCATTTTATGTTATATCCGGGTCATAAAGCGAAATAGGGGTACAATGAAGTTACGGATTATACATAAATATTATCAACTTATCTATGTATATTTATATAATCATCAAGTGTTCTCATTGCTATCTAAGTAGTAGTAGTAGTAGTAGTAGTAGTAGTAGTAGTAGTAGTAGTAGTAGTAGTAGAAGTAGTAGTGGTGGTGGTGGTGGTGGTAGTAGTAGTAGTAGTAGTAGTAGTAGTAGTAGTAGTAGTAGTAGTAGTAGTAGTAGTGGTAGTAGTGGTAGTAGTAGTAGCAACAGGATCAGTAGCAGCAGATTACGTAACTGATCGATATGGTTTTCTCCGTGAACGTAACAGCAGTAGCCTAAGCTCACTATCTTATCATTTTAACCCGTCAAGCATTAAAATCCCGAAATGTCAACTTACATACAACCATACATGGAAAGCTGTTGCGTACCTTGAAACTAATTTAACGAGAAATATGCTTTTAGACATCAACACTTCCAAGTCGAATTAGTTTAAAATACCCGAAGTTCCCAGTCCAGGTAGTTTCAAAATATTCAGCAGTATATTCCTTACATCATAACGAATGTGTTCTTTTTGGGCCGTTAGACTTATATTGTTAATTCATTACGTGCCCGATAGCCATGACTTGCCTTGAACGTAGCCTAGGCGAAGTATCTTTAGCCTAACCCTGTTCATGCTGCATGCGCAGTCGTTAATAGGACGTCAACCTCTGCCGATTATTTGTTCATGATCTCACTGAAAGTGGTTGCCTTGGATAATAACGAGATTTATTCAAATTATTGAAAATATTCAGCAAATTTTATATTTCGTTGAAAGCTAACCGTGGAAAGGTAATGGTATGTGGAATTTTCAAGCTTAGCCTTTTGATCCACTAATCTTATTAATGTCAATTTCAAATTCCAAGGTTATCTGTTATCGATTGAAAGTGTTAAGATGTTTAAAAACACTTTAAAACTTCAAATTTGTTCATAGAAAATGTCGATTTGCAGACCAAACGAACGACTATGTTTGAAAATTTACCACTGGAATGACTGGCTCGGTTATCGAGCCAGTCATTCCGGTGGTAAATTTTCAAAACGTGCCCTCTCTTGGTTTGCAAATCGACTTTTCTCAAGACAACTGCAGAATACATTTTGTGGTCGGCTTGAGTTATTGGGGTTAAATTCGCTTCATTACGCGGTACTGAAGGTGATATTATATCACATTCAAGTTTAGAAACAAGGACATTCAAATTACTTAATATTTATTATTTATGACAACCACCATAACATATATACATATTTATGTAGATAAGTAGGTAGCTAGGTATATAGGTAGGTAGGTAGGTCGCTGGGTTATGCAGATGCATGGCCCTTGCACAATTTAGCACTATAAAATTCACAATGTCCAGACATTACATTCACACATGGGTCAAAGGCCCATAGGATTTTAGGCCATAGCTATCTTCATTGCATTAATTTACCCATCATTTGATCAAATTATACATGTTTTCTAGAGGGAGTGCACCATTTTACCCCACTAAGCAACCGTCTCGGCAGAACCCTTAGGTAGATTGGTAGATGGTAGATAGGTAGGCAGGTCGGTAGGTCAGTAGTTTGGTAGGCAGATAGAAATATATATATATATATATATATATATATATATATATATATATATATATATATATATATATATATATATATATATACTCTCTAAATCATTTATTTTATGGGCGAATCATGTAAAGAAAAACTTCCAGTTTAACTTGAGTTATCTCTTTTCTCCTCACAGACCGGAAATTGTAATTTGACCGTGAGATGTTTGCTGTTTATAGCAGCAACAGGGTACAGCTTAGTCTCAAAATATTCAACAGCTTACCGGTGTTACTGCGTTGTTATAGAGACACTTAACATTATAAAGGTTAACTTAATGGCTTTAGAATATTACTCTTTAACCTATGCGGTAATCAAATTTTAGGAGACGAACAGTACGGTACAGTATGGTTAAAAAACAAAATTAATCGTACTGTGATTATTTTGGACTTAATTCGACTGGAAGCCATTGCTGCTTAATGGCTTCCAATCAAAGTAAGTCCAAAATATTCAACAGACTATTTCTTTCAGCGTGTTAAAAAATATACAAACTAACATGTTTGTGTTTTTGTTTTGGTAGCACTTTATAACGAGCCATACAGTAACGTTCCTACTATAGTACGTAACTATATAGTTACAGGACGTTCTATTGACAATCGCGTAATAGTACGATGCCATTCATTGGCTATTCGAAATTTTAAAGTTGTAGTGAGATTATATTTTCGAAATTCTTACTAGACATTTTACAGTAACTTGTAATAACGCTAGGCACAGCAAATACCGCATTTCTATCCAACGCGAATAGCCCTCCAATAGATTATATTTGTAATCGTTCTTAACATTTTGAAGATTTGATCAACAAACACAGACATATTGAATGTATATACGAACATGATATCAAGCTGAATCTGCCACCATCACGATAATGCGTGTTACTGGGTCGGTACTGAGCTGTTATGGATCCGTATTCGTCTAGTCCCCGCCCCGTAACCCGCGTTATCTTGGCAGACTGAAAATTCCCAAACAAACGACGGTAGTAGTATCGTCTGTCAAAAGCGATCGTTATTTGAACGCGAGAAGGCTCAATTATTATAAATAAATAAATTGAGTCACATTGTATTCATACAGGTATACCTGCTGAGACGATCACGTGATATTTGAAGGCAAAAATGCTGGTTCTTTAATGTTCGGTTTTCACGACCAAATTTGTATCTCAGATTAATCTGATCGCGAAAACCGGCCTTAATTCAGACATGAACATCTTCAGACTATTATCTGATTTCAGACCCTTTACTCGAAAATCTGAAAAATGTAATGCCGTCAGTTTTGTCTGAAAAGCTCAAAACAGCTGTATTTCTGGTAGGGGAGGTAATTTCAGACCTTTTCAGAATATTTTCAGACTCTCAGGAGAGTCTATTTTCATGCATGTTAATTAAACAGGTGGTCGTAAGATCACATGTTTTATAGACAGATTATATTGTGGCCAAAAAACAGCTTCTATGGCAAATGATATGCATTATATATACAACCAGCCATTGACAAAATGTTGCATGTTTCAGTTGTCATCGGATTCATATTGATTGTTTCATACCAAAACTAGTTCATCGCTGAGACGTTCCATCTTCCAACTGGGTTGATTCGTCCCATATACGGGACGAATCGAATCGTCCGTATATGGTGGACATTTGGACCCAGTCTTAGAACATTCAGATTATTCAATGGATAGATCCGAACTGTCACTCAAGTATATAACGTGAAAATAAGTTAGGGTCTCCGCCATGTGTATAGGCTGACTTCACAATCAGAATGTGTAATGACTGACGTAGCCTATCTAGATTCGTTAACTTATGAACATTGACTAGCCGGTAAAGTGTGCGAAATGTAGGACTCGATCGAGCCCAGCACTGACAAAGCGTGCGCGGGGCTTAGCTAGAAATGGGCGGGGCATAGCTAAAAATGGACACCTCTATTATCCATACATATATACATGATAAAATGGACCCTTCCAAGTATATCCCTTGATCATATGACGTCATAATCAACTACTTGATATGTAAGATGACGTCACAATCATGACGCCATGAATGTCTCGATATAGTCAGTCTTAAACGATTAATAGTCTAACACGTACGAATTCACCTTTCCAAAGTATCCATTCATCATCTGACCTAGTATGACGTCATAATCAGTTCAGCGCGTGTATGATGACGTCACAATCATTACGTCACAAAGGGTTCCGTATAGACAGTCATCAAATCTCAGAGTCTGACACATTGTATAAATTGTATGTCTTTGTAATTCTTATGTTTAAATGTACACTCAAGGGCCTATGGATTATTGTGGAATAAATCAATCAATCATATTACTTGTACTATAAGCCCTAATCGCTATTATCTTGACCAAGTGTTCTAGATATAATATTCACCAATTTATGCTTTTGTTTTACAACCCCCCCCCCCCCTAACTTAGTTTTTCCATATCTAGAAACAAATATTGCTGAAATTTTAAGGCATTGTTTTGAACATTATTTTTATCTAGCAATTTTTCTCAGCCATATCGTATAATCATTCGGACTTCCTCAAGGGTTTTCTGTAACTCTTTGTTCTCGGTAGCGTTGTTAACCGTTTAATGGGCTCAACATGGCTTTGCAATACCCATGATAAAAGTATATTTGCTGGTTAGGCCAAGAGAAGACTATTTTTTAAAAATTTACCTCTGGAATTTCTGGTCCGTTAACGAGCCAGCCATTCCAGTGGCAAATTTCCAAAAAAAATAGTCTTCTTTTGGCCTGCAAATGGACACTCATTGAGAAAACGTTTTGGATTTTCTTCCTCAATCTTGACAATTAACGTGATGAAAGGATTAATATTGTAAACACTTAAACCATTTGAGCTTCACTGCGCATTATTTTCATTTTTCCCTTTCTCCGATCGTGAGTTTTTTGTGGGAATTTTCGTAAAACAAAACATTAAATTGGTCTGGCCTGAATAATGAATGAATCTAGTGTTAGCTGTGTACCGAAAATCTCTATAGCTAATCCCCATCCACACTTTGGCCGTGATGGTATCAATAGATACATGCTCTCTCTTAATTTCAATTTCTATAAATAAAAATATACAGGTAAGCTGTTGAATATTTTGAAACTAATTTGACTGGATGCTGTTGCTGCCTATCCCCCCCAGCGCCAAGTCAAATTAGATTCAAGCTATTCAACAGAATCTTTATTAAATTGAAAAGACATATAATTCGCACAACTTGACTTGAGTATTGAGCATTTATGACGTAATTGATTATGATGTCAGCCTATACGACGCGTGTTTGATTATGACGTCAGCCTATGCGAGGCGTGTTTGATTATGACGTCATATAATTGATCAATAAACTGGATTCATCCATTGATATTGCATATGCTCAAATGCTCCTCACATATTTGATTGACCATATCATCGGCTTATAGAATAAAATGTGTTAATAAAATATTTTAAATACCATGAGAAAATCGTTGAACAAATTATTTTAAATCGTCAGCTCTATACTTTTGTCCATTAAGTCAAAATTCTCAGCTAAACGTAGAGGCCATTGCGCATTTATAATTTGAATGAAACGTGTTTCCGTCCTAGCCAATGACATCTGTCAATCAAATTATCAAATCATTTTCAAAATCTTCAACGGGGCGTCATGATGAAAATATAAAAAATTTTCTGGGTTTAATAAGCAGTGGACTGTGATGGGTTAAATGAGACGGAATGATAATAAGACTATTCTTGAAATCTTACATAGGATTGTAAAACACTGCTACTTTACATAAAAGTTTGTTTATTTTTTTAAATCTTTGAAAAATTTGATTTTCATGAGACATATCCAACCGACATCGTGGTGCCGTGTGTATAAGATTTCTATGGACCAGATGGACACGTCGTGTGCCGTGTTAACCATTTAAATCGCAATCAGATCAAAACTGTCTACACAGTGGTCTTGAGATGTGCCCATTTGCAGACCAAGAGTATACTATTTTTGAAAATCAGTCAATGGAATGACTCGCTCGACAACCGAGCCAGCGATTCCAGTAATAAATATTCAAAAATAATCTCTTGGTCGGAAAAATATCCATTTTCCAAATTCTTTGAGAAAATTTTAATTTGCTTGAATAAAATTAGACGATTACAGGGTGAATTAATTAATTCGTGTTATGTATTTAAAGCTGTCCTGCCTCTCTTTTAGTTTGTAGATATAAAATATAGCTGCTTAATTACAAATTCCATTTGTATCGTACAGAACTATTCATAAATAACTTAACATCTTTTCAACACAAAAATAAACAAAAAACAAAACAAAATAAAAGGTGAAGTTGAATGTTTTCTCCATGATTGAATTGGAAGCCATTACTGCCTAAGGCAGTAAGTCATGTCTTCCAATCCAATTATGTTCAAAACATTCAACAAAACATTTCTTACATCGTGGTCAAAATTGTACTAACCAATATGTTTCTGGAGTTTTTTGAAAACAATGAAACTTATTTACGAGCTGTACTGCGCTTTACCACTGTCGTGACATGGAGTATCGATCCACCATATTAGGTGTACACACGCCAGGCTATCGGCGTAAAACAGAGGAAACATTCGGCTGACAAACAAGTTTATATTTGCCAGTCAAACACATTATTTTAGACGAAATAATCCGAAAATCGAACTGGCCCCTACTATAAGATTTACGATATTCTGAATGGATGAATTGATTCAGAAAGACATGTACAATAGAGGTAAAATATTCACGACCAAAGATGGAAGAACCATTCTATGGGTTATTGACAGCTGCCACTCACGCCCATCTTCTCTGAAGTTACAGCGGAAGTATAAATATTCATTCGATGGCCGAATTCCCTTGTCGAACTGGGTTTAATAATAAAAATAAATCAATACACGACGTGTACAGATGGCAAAAATACGCTAATAAAGCACGCCTGGTGCATAAAAGAACCTTTACGTTTGTTAATTATTTGCCCAAATTCCAAATAAACTAAAAACTAAGCTTCTACTACTACTACTACTACTACTACTACTACTACTACTACTACTACTACTACTACTACTACTACTACTACTACTACTACTACTACTACACCTGCTACTACTACTACTACTACTACTACTACTACTACTACTACTACTACTACTACTACTACTACTACTACTACTACCACCACTACCACTACCACTACCACTGCTGCTGCTGCTGCTGCTAGTACTACCACCGCCACCACTACAGCCACCACCACCACCACCACCACCACTACTACTACTACTACTACTACTACTACTACTACTGCTACTACTACTACTACTACTACTACTACTACTACTACTACTACTACTACTACCACTACCACTACCACTACCACTGCTGCTGCTGCTGCTACTACTACCACCGCCACCACCACAGCCACCACCACCACCACCACCACTACTACTACTACTACTACTACTACTACTACTACTACTACTACTACTACTACTACTACTACTACACCTGCTACTACTACTACTACTACTGCTGCTGCTGCTGC
Source organism: Chaetoderma sp. LZ-2023a (assembly GCA_034401795.1). Classification (NCBI taxonomy): domain Eukaryota; kingdom Metazoa; phylum Mollusca; class Caudofoveata; order Chaetodermatida; family Chaetodermatidae; genus Chaetoderma; species Chaetoderma sp. LZ-2023a. The sequence goes on along the minus strand of CM067360.1, from coordinate 72,107,469 downwards.
TGCTGCTGCTGCTGCTGCTGCTGCTGCTGCTGCTACTACTACCACCGCCACCACCACAGCCACCACTACCACCACCACTACTACTACTACTGCTACTACTACTACTACTACTACTACTACTACTACTACTACTACTACCACTACCACTACCACTGCTGCTGCTGCTGCTGCTACTACTACCACCGCCACCACCACAGCCACCACCACCACCACTACTACTACTACTACTACTACTACTACTACTACTACTACTACTACTACTACTACTACTACTACTACACCTGCTACTACTACTACTACTGCTGCTGCTGCTGCTGCTGCTGCTGCTGCTGCTGCTGCTGCTGCTGCTGCTACTACTACCACCGCCACCACCACAGCCACCACCACCACCACTACTACTACTACTACTACTACTACTACTACTACTACTACTACTGCTACTGCTACTACTACTACTACTACCACTACCACTACCACTACCACTACCACTACCACTGCTGCTGCTGCTGCTACTACTACCACCGCCACCACCACAGCCACCACTACCACCACTACTACTACTACTACTACTACTACTACTACTACTACTACTACTACTACTACTACTACTACACCTGCTACTACTACTACTACTACTTCTACTGCTGCTGCTGCTGCTGCTGCTGCTGCTACTACTACTACCACCGCCACCACCACAGCCACCACTACCACCACCACTACTACTACTACTACTACTACTACTACTACTACTACTACTACTACTACTACTATGTCGGGCCTAGTCGTAGTAGTATGAGACTATAAGGTAGATGGATGGATGCGGGTAGTGACTTATTAACCTATAGTAAAGTAATATATATCTATCTATTAAAAACCGTTAATGGAGATGTTAATTGCAAGAAGAGATACGGGTTGGAAGGTGGGGGTGGGGGGGGGGCTGCGTTTGGAGAAGGCAAACTTAACCCTTCAAGCCTTGAAATTCCAGTATCTCAATTTCAAGAAAACTAAACATGGAAACTGTTGACTATTTTGAAACAATTTGACTTGGTCCAATTAGTTTCAAAACATTCAACATACTATTCCTTAAATCATAAACAATTTCTGGCATCTGTGCAGTAATGGTTAATGCGGTAAGAGAAGCGCATTGCCGTAAACACTATTATTATTACTTGATCTATCTCTGAAGCCCTGAAAGCACTGCGACCCGATATCATGTTTTAAGGTGACATAAATTCGTATTTGCCTCATGATCTTATAAATTAAGTTATTTTTTTCGCACGATATTGGTTTAATCATGAAATATTCAAGTCCTCAACCTGCTGACCGGATTATGAACACCCTGCATATAATGGCCATAAAACTGGATGAAACCAAGCAAGCATGGCGGCGCACACGATACACGGGGCGTGTTTGTGTCCGTATGATCAGAGGTAATTTATCAGTGGCGGAAAAAAGGGGCGGAATTATAGCGCATCTGGACCCGCCTTAAACCAGAGTAGGAGGCGTGCTTTAACGACGTATTGGATCGGAGATAATCGACCAATACGATAGAGGACACGGGTGTGTACGAAGTACTTGATCCTCGCTAACCGCAGTTATATTTTAGAATGTCGTGGTTTGGTTGGTGTTCAACGGAATCTGTAGTCGTACAGTATCACTCCTCTAACTGTGTTCGGATTTTTACGTCACATTTTGATTTCTGTACACGCTCATCAACAATGGCCGATTTAATTAACCGTTTGAATTCTGAATTCCTATAACCGCAAACTCATGACGACTAAGGAGGTAAGCTGTTGAATATTTTGAGACTATCTCAAAATACAGTACGTCTCAGAAATGAGCTAGAATGTTTCCGAAACAAAGACAGACGCTTTACAATGTTGAACATGATGTAAGAAATGTTCTGTTGTCGGAATAGTTTGGAGTTAATTTGATTGGAAGTCATTGCTGCCTCAGGCAGCACTGGCTTCCAATAAAATTAACTCCAAAATATTCACCAATACATTTTATTCTGTTTTGGAAAC
>CM067360.1:71987945-72100445 GCA_034401795.1 Chaetoderma sp. LZ-2023a | reverse complement strand
CGATATATGGCCTATTGGGTATGGTGTGTCATAAATACGGGTTTGACATTTTCGAATGAGATCGATCTATGGAGGATTCCAGTTTCTCAGTCAATCATATTACGTCATAATCACCTACGTGACGTGTATGATGACGTCATAATCAATTATGTCATGAGTGACGTAGCTAAGTTCGTCACCAAAGCTTTATTTGTGACAGAGTAATCGTTGCTGTACGAATTGTATGTCTTTACTATTGAATACACATGCTGTTGAATATTTTGAAAATAAGTTGACTGGACGCTGGTGGAAGCAACCGCACCCGGTCAAATTAGTTTCAACATATTCAACGGCTTACCTGTATAGTTTTCTCGAAATTGATAGTCAGGGAGTTCAGATTATGGGTGGAGACTAGCTAGAGTTTGGCGGGCATAACTAAAACTGGATTCCTCCATTGGTCAGTTTGGTCATCAGAACTTTGTTCTTGTATGTTGTGCTACTTTTGTAAACACGTTTAAAGATCTCCGAAACCGCGTGGCTGATTGACAAGAAACTCAAAAAAATATATCTATCGTAAAGATCAGAACCGAGCTAGTTCAACGGATCCTGTTTGGTCCTGCATTATGACATAGCTTTGAGGAAAATTACTTTTTTGTGGAGCAAAAGGATGGCAAATATAATTCACCTTTCCAGAGTACCCACCCATCATATGACGTCATAATCAATTACGTGATCTGTAGAATGACATCATAATGAATGACGTCATGAATGACGTCGGTACGTAGCCTACGTCACGAACGCATATTTGAAGACGGTCTGTGTTGTTGTACAAATTGTATGTCTTTACTATTTAATAAATATTCTGTTGAATATTTTGAAACTTGTTGAATATTTTGAAACTAATTTGACTGGGCGCTGTTGCTGCCATAGCAGCAAGAGCACCCAGTCAAATTAGTTACAAAATATTCAGCATCTGCCCTGTATAGTTTTCAGGAAATTGATAGTTAGGGCATTCAGGGATCGATCAATCCGACCACGGCGAGCTGTGGGTGGAGCTTAGCTAGTGATGGGCGGGGCATAACTAAAAATGGAACGGTACATTGGGAACTAATTTAAGTAGTATTCAAGTTTGTTAAAGGGCAGTTTATGAGCGAAACAACATGGCCAACATTGGCCAATCAATCTCACATATTGGAGCAATGGACCTCCGGTTTTAGCTATGTCCCGCCCATCTCTAGCTAAGTTCCACCCACACCTCGCTCGTGTTGGGATCGCTCGATCTCTGGACACCGTGACTATCAATTTCCCAAAAACTACACAGGTAAGCTGTTGAATATTTTGAAACTAATTTGACTGGGTGTTGTTGCTTCCTAAGGCAGCCACAGCGCCTAGTCAAATTAGTTTTAAAATATTCAATAGAATGTTTATTAAATAGCAAAGAATTACAACGTGTTGGAGCATTTGAGATTTGATGACGGTCTATATGGAACCCTTTGTGACGTAATGATTATGACGTCATCATACATGCGTTGAGCTGATTATGACGTCATACTTGGTCTGATGATCGATGGATACTCAGGAATGGTAAATTATATCCCCTAACACACCGATATAGATTTGAAGTAATTCCACAAAAGCAATTTAAGGAGAACCACCAGGGAGTACAACCAATTATTAATGACGGTTTTTTTTTAGAAAGCAAGCTTGGCCAGTACATACGGAATACACTCGTAGGTATCCATACCCCCCCCCCCCCCCCCCCTGACACCTCATGCCACTACCGAGTCAGTAGTAAGCTAATTCCGGGCCATATTGGCCCAATAACACCCAGGTAACCTGCATTTTTGTGGCCATCAACTCAATCACAAACGATAAACCATGATCTTCAGATTGCGAACAAACGACAATACGCAGCGCCAACGCCTGCTTGGAAAGGTTCAATGCGGTTGACAGTGAAGAACACCAATCTATGACAGGATCTTAGAATGACGAGAACGTCCTGCAGAATAGTCATTTCCAGTTTTAGCCCACGTCTACCTGAGTTCCACCCCCACTTCGGCGTGTTGTGATTGATCGATCCCCGATATACACTGAATATCAATTTCCTGAAGACAGGGATGATAGGTTTCCTCCTTTCAGTCGATTTCCTCTTTTTAAGAAAACATTTTGAAAAATAATGTGGCGAAAGTATTTTTGGTAGGGTAGGTAACATTCCTCTTTTTTCTCTGACATTTCCTCTTTTATTTCTTTAAGCCATTCTAATGCCTGTGAAAACTACACAGGTAAGTTGTTGAATATTTTGTAACTAATTTTAATGGGTGCTGTTTCTGCATATTGCAGCAACGTTGCTACCTATGGCAACAACAGCACCCAGTCAAATTAGTTTCAAAATAGTCAATAGGATATTTATTAAACAGTAGACCTACAATTCGTACAACAACGCATAGGCCGTCTTCAATTATGCGTGCGTGACTTGCTTAGCTACACCATTCATGACGTCATAATGACTGGCATCATTGATTGTGATGTCATTCTACACGTCAAGTAGCTGATTATGACAGCATACGATGGAGTGGAAAAGTCCATTAGTCCTTCTATGAAGAGACAATGAAATTAAACTGGGCAACATACAATACATACTCCAGTCAAACTGGCCTGATTCCGAGGACCCTCGGTGCACGCTAACCTTCATAGATACCACTAACAACATTGTCTACCACTCTTAACCATGTTACTGGACCAATACAGGCCTCTTATTGGCCCAATACCGACCCGGTAATCTGCGTTATCGGTGCAGTTATGTTGAGATAGAGTAAGCTCTCTCCTATAAGACTTTATATAGCTGCCATCGGTGTCACGGCCGATGCGCAACGTATTATATAACCGGGAGAGGCTCCTTTTAATAGCATAATTTTACCCGACGTGTTTTAAAGCTAGACAGGGGTCCGTTATAAAAATGTGATAACTTTTGGCAAGATCACATAGCTTACTGGCTCCCACCATCCGTAACTGATTTTAATAGATAGCTATTAAGTATCGCTTTGGTACTCTCATATAGAAAATAGGCTTAAGTATTACGGCACAGGTGTTATTAGAAGCTGTTGTCGTCCTCAACAGCAACGTGTTACAGCAACAATGTATTAGAATAGACGCATTGTTTGCCAATACAATTGCTCGTTTAAGCCATTAAATCCAGCAATTATAGGGTTACATATTAAAATATAACATTGCGTTCGAAAACAGCACAGGATGCACGTCGACCCGACACTGATGTACATAGGCCTATAGACTATAGCAATCAAAATGGGGTCGCTAAAAGCAAACATAGTGTAACTTCGGGTCGAGCTGAAAACCAGCAGTAGTCAAGCAAGTAGGAGCAGACAGCTGCCATCGTCTGCTAGTATTATTATGTCGGGGGTTGTGTAACCGCGGCTGGCGTTGCTTTCCATTCAGCCAGGGTTAGGGCAAATTGCGCAACTCTACATAATGAAGGCACTAAATATAGCGCCTGAGGTCAGGTGTGCGTTACTGCTCGCCGATAGCTTCTCCCTAAACCATGGCGCGGGTCGTGTCCCGAGGTAACCCCTATAGAGCTTGCGCCAAACTCACGCGAGAAGGTCGTGAGACTTTGTGACCTTATTACCGTAATGCGCGTGCGCGAATGGGTAACATGTTGCAGTTATGGTATCAGGAAGGTCACTGTATTTAGTTACATAACCCGCCAGTTTGCTTTATCCACACCCATTTTCACAAAGATCTAATACTTTCTTGTTACATGAGTTTAGAGAAAGCGGCACACATACCAAGAGGCAGAGAAGGTATGAGTGGAGGTGTGGGTGAGAAAAAACTACCACAAGCCACATAATTCGTTGCATGATTGCATCACTTTTCGGTGTAAAAACTTAGTAGTCCCAAATCATAATTTATTTGAGAACTTCTTACTTTATCAAATTTCGAGTTCATAGGTCTGCCCTTTACGTTATCACAATCTCTACAACAGATCTTAGATACACAGAATTATGCAATTGGTACGTAGCTTACAATCCGACCTTGTTATTACGATAACCGCGGGCTTCTTGGGCAGGCGGCGGATATATTTTATACAGCCAAACACGTCTATTAAAAGCAATGTTTTTTGTGACTTAAGACGGTGGTTATTTAAGACAGGCTTAACACATCACCCCCCCCCCCCCCCCGCCCCCACTCCTCAGCCCCAATAAACAATTTCATATGACAGCCAACTTAACCATATATCTTGATGAATTTTATTCTTTTTCTCAGGATTGTCGTTATTACTGTAAGGAAGATTTGGTGGTATTTTAATGGCTCCCTATCTGAGCTGGAAAACTGTCAGTTTTGATGTAAGTGGGACAAACAGAGCCGGATCGGCACTTCATATCATGCCACATGTGTCGATAGATAATAATCAGTTAACGTTCATTGACCTAACCTGCAGATCTTTGCCCTCCAATTGAACACAGACGCACGCACGTACCAACGCACACACACCTGCCGAGTATGTATTGGTGCGTACCGTTAGTTTATAGGTCACTACATACATAATTTTCTCTTATCGCATCATATAACCTATTACGTGCGTAGACTGGGTGGTGAGGGCCAGGTCGGTGTGATTTATGTATATATATATATATATATATATATATATATATATATATATATATATATATATATATATATATCCCGAATGCCAACTTTTACATAATGGATCGTGTCGGGTCGTAGACCTAATGGTGGGCGATCAAGCGGAACTTTAGCCACTATATCGTCGTGTATATATAGCTATATATCGTCACTTTGGCCGTCTGTCGTGTATTTAAATTTATGTAATATGTTACTGAATTGATGTCGCACGAAGTAGTTCCTCGCTGAGTACACGGCGGAGCTATTACTACACCGCGCAAGACACCGCGCTTGCCCAGCCAGAGCCGAGATGAGAGGAATAACGATCACGACATTACTGATGGCCTAGCTCGTCGGAGAGCAGCAAGGCCGACCCGACGGATTTCTGTGAACTGACTTACAGACGCGCTTGCCACCCTGCTCTGTTATTGGGGTCGAACAGACGCAACCATTGGCCCGAACTGCTAGAGGAAGCCCGCGTAAGAATACCGGCTCTCGCCTATTGACGAGTTGGCTCTGAGATAACTCCGGCACTTCTGGGCCAATAGGACGGCCTCGGCTGCTGCCTGGTCGTAACTAGCTTGCTGAGAGGCCGCGGCCTAGACACAGGCAATGTCACTCAGATACGGCAACTCTCAACCTGACTGACACCCTCTTCCTTATATGGCACGCGTCGGCATGGCAACCTTACAGTTTCAAGCGGGATGTCAAAGTTCAAAACACATAGAGCGCTTCTATTGAGCCACGTTTTTTGCCTGCTTATTACACAGTAGTGTGTATTGCTGCTGATGCGATTCCTACGCGAGGGGAGTTACACAATTCTGGCACGGTTGGAATTGGCCCCGGTGCCTTATATTAAATGTGAGATCGCGGTGCCAAGGGGACAGCTTAAAAGAAGCGAGTGTCGGGCCAGAACTTTGGGAGCGTGCCGGGCAATCCTTGGGGTCAGATCGTCGACGACTTCAGTTCTTTCATAACGCTAAATACAGACGTATTCTCACTTGTGACACGGTTCAATGTTCAATTGCATCGTTTTATATAACTTTCCTGAGCACTTGAGTTTAGATCATCGCAGGTGAACGAACATATGAGGGAACAGGTATAAACAGATTGCTCGTCGTACATATACTCGCTTCAATGTTCCTTATTTATGTAATTATTTTATACAAATCTAAAACAAACGATAACTTTAGTTTGTAAATAATTATAACGTGATTCAACGGACAATATCTACGCCATACGAGGACCTTATAAATTTATTTTTAAAACGTTTGCACGTATTGGGATTGTAGAGTCTTGATTTAAGTAAAAGGCAAACTATAACTTTTATTTTATTACTTATTTGCAGCTTTCCACGAGACTTTGAAGCTGACCACAGAATACCTGCTGATCTGTAGGTTACGTAGACGGTTATCGGAAGAGACATTCAGATAGCCTCAGTCCTGAGACGCCAGTCAGTTCGCCTGGTGGACCTACAAGAGTCAAGCCGGGGAAAATCTCCGGCCGTGTGATCTCTCTGTGTACGCGTCCAGCTGAACTATCACGCTGTTACTGCAAGGCCTACCCGCCGTCTTCACGGCCGCAGATTGCCGTGCGATGGCGCTTACGGCCGCACAACCACCACCTATGCTGGTGTCCAGCGCGTGGCGAGATCCAACCGAGGATCACCACCACCACCATCATCACATGGGTGGTCTAACCACGCCAACGCCCACAAGAATACCAGTCCCACCACCGCCGCAACCACCGCCATCAATAGTGTCATCGGCACCGCCGCCGCCGCCACCGCCATCTCTACCGCAACCACCAGCCGCACCAACGAGTACGCCAACGACCCCAACACCAACATCCAGCACGTTAAGCCACAGTAATTCCACCACTAACAACAACAACAACAATAACAACACAACAATAGCGAACAACAATAACAATAGTACGAGTAACTCTAACAATAACAACAATACCAATAGTCCGGTTGTATCTCAAAACGTAAGTTCGGACTCTAAACAGCAACATATCGAATGTGTTGTGTGCGGTGATAAAAGTTCTGGCAAACACTACGGACAATTTACCTGCGAAGGTTGCAAATCATTTTTCAAACGGTCAGTTCGGCGAAACTTGACCTACACCTGTCGAGGAAGTCGAAACTGCCCTATTGACCAGCACCACAGAAACCAATGCCAGTATTGCCGGCTGAAGAAATGCTTGAAAATGGGAATGAGACGAGAAGGTAAGGCTTGCTCATATTTAACCCGTTAACACTCATATCAGCCAAACCCGCCTTTGCAGTGGTCTTTAGAAATTTCCATTTGCAGACAAAGAGAAGGCTATTTTCGGAAGTTTACCACTGAAATGACTGGCTCGGGTATCGAGGCAGTCATTTCAGTGGTAAATTTTCTAAAATAGTCTGCATTGGCCTTCAAATGTACATTCTATAAGGACATATTATATTTTCATTTTCTTGACAGATTTGGTCATTACGGGATTATTAATGTGTCTGTTGTCGCTTAGATATGAGAATTCTTTCGTATGCCATGAATAGGCAGCAACAGCTACCAGTCAAATTAGTTTGAAAATATTCAACAACTTTCTTGTATAATTGTCTTGAAATTGAGGCACTAAAATTTCAATAGTTAAAGGACAACAAAGGTGCTGATTCACACCAAAGTGCTTGAAAATAAACTGATTAAGATTGTATACTTTTAGAAGCTTAAATTGTGTACCTCAACGTAATGACACATAATTAATTTTTACGTATGATGGATGATTTCATTCAACAGAAATTTATATACTCTTTTTCAGTTGTAAAGTTGAATTAGGGACTGGCGTCTCTAATTCAATATCATAACTTACATTTTTTATATTAATTTATACTTAATGAAATCATCAAATGCTAAGGTTTAGTTCATTTCATTACATCTCGGAGCACAATTTAAACCTCCAAAAGCATAAACCTTGCATATTCACACCAAAATGCTTGAAAATAAAACTTGAAATTATATGCCTTTTAGGGGCTGAATTCGTGGGCCTCAAAATAATGAAACGAAATAAATCTTAACATATGATGATTTCATTCCATATAAATAAATTTCGTGGGTTTAGTTGTGAATTTGAATTAAGAACTATGCCTCTAATTAAATTTTACAACATAAAAAAATTATGAATTTATACCTAATGAAATCATCATATGTTAAGATTTATTTCGTTTCATTACATATAGGCTCCCAATTTAAGCCTCTAAAGGTATATAATTTTAACAATTTTATTTTGAACCGGTGTAAATAAGCACCCTTAATAATTTATTTTCAATCATTTTAGTGTGAATATGCATCTTTAAAGGCTAAAAGTTTAACACGAACTGAGTTTATTCTGACATTCTGTTAGCTGTAAACTGTTGCTGTGCGTTCTGCGACAGCTTGCCGCAAAACAATTTCAAATTATTTACGTTATAAGATTTTGTCGAGCTATGCTAGATCTATAGTTAGTATATTTTAAACAAAATTTATTATTATTATTATTATTATTATTATTATTATTATTATTATTACTATTGCTTTACTTAATAACCGTCTTTCTTTAAAAGCTTTTTAAAAGAGTATGTTCTTTAATCTTGTAACACTCACATCGGCCAAAAACGGTTTCTGCAGTGGTCCTGGAAAATGTCCATTTGCAGACCAAGAGAAGCCTATTTTTGAAAGTTTACCACTTGAATGACTGGCTCGATAACCGAGCCAGTCATTCCAGTGGTAAATTTTCAAAACAGCCTTCTCTTAGTCTGCAAATGGACATTTTCTTTGAGAAAAATTTAAATTTTCTTGAACAAATCTAAGGGTTGAAGTTAATGTCTCGAGCGTTTCCACCACTCAATTCTAACCAAGAGACAGAGGGGGCTGTGGGGTGGGTGGGAGGTGAAGTGCTGGCAAATTCCAAGCAAATTCTTCATTAAAACAAGTCTCAGTCATGCTGTCGTCTAAGTTCCATTCCCTTTGCCCACAAATCTGGCTTCAATATAGCTCTATATGAAAACGTAGGCAGCAACGACTATTGGTAAAACTGTTCAGAAGCTTTATCATGATCTAAACAATAGTATTGGACACAAAGGGTGGAATAAGCCAAGCCACGCCCAAATAAAAGTCATGTGACTTTGGCTGTTAGTTCATTGGTTGGTTTTAAAAATCCCTTAATTACCATAGTTAACTAGTCTTTATACAATTCCTTATACGTCCCAGTATTTAATCTCATAAACGTTTACCGCCATGTCTCAAATTAAGGAGAATTATACATGACAGCTGCTGAATATTTGGAAACTAATTAAACTGGGAACTGTTGCTGCCAACAGCTCCCAGTAAAATTAGTGCCAAAGTATTCAACAGGATATGCCTTGGATCAAACATAATGCGCCGTTTCTGGTTTGTTTGTTAATGGCCACGCTTTTCCTCACTCAAAGCATACCCAATGCCCTCGTCGTAAACGCTAAATCACGGGGCTTATTCAATTTGAATGAAACTATTTAAGCCGTAGAGAGCATCGACTTTCAGTCAAGCTGTTTTCAAAATGTTAAATATTTAAATTAAACAGTATTAACGTAAACGGCTAGGGCAGAAAATTATCTTTTCAAAATAGCCAACACATGTAAGAATACAGCTTCAGATGTTAATATTGTCTTTCTAGGACAATAAATCGGATTATAATGATTAATTAATTGTCTGACGGCTGCAAGTCATCAGATAATAATTTTAATGAACAATAATTCTGGACCTGATGAATATTTTGAAAACAATTTCACTGAAAATCGTTGGGGGCTTAGCCACCAACAACTTTCATTCAAATTGTTTCCAAAATATTCAGCAGGTGCAGAGTTAAACCCCATATAATATGTAATCTGCAACACTTCAGCAGCCAGAAAATATAATACCCAATAATAATAATAATATTAATAATAATAATAATAATAATAATAATAATAATAATAATAATAATAATGGTTTATTAAGTTCAAACCAAATTTATTGAGAAAGTTTCTTTAAAGCCAAGACCAACTACAATACGTAATGCATTCTTATCAAAATGGCAGTTAAAATATTAAATATTTCTTGTAAATAAAATCTTTGCTTAGAAGAAATGGCCGTAAATTTGGCTATATGAAATAATTTTAAAAATTGCTAGTAAAAAGCGCAGGCCCCTATCTTTAATATCTTCTTAATTAACATCGCAGCGCACGTGGCGTGAGTTTCAAGACGTTCTCGCGTAATCTACGCTTCGCATGGATGCTGCCATGGACAAAATATTAAAAAGTAATTCTTTTCTTTCTTATATTTCGAGCATCGATTGTTAGTAAAATTTCTAGACCTAAAAAATGAAATATTTTAATGGGGCGTGGTATCGTTTATACAACATAGTTTTAGCATTGTAGAGAGTTTTTTTGTATGATTGCATTTATAGGGTCTGCTCTTTAACCATTGAAATATCAGTGTTTCAATTTCAAGACAAATGTGCAGGAAAGTTGGTAAATATTTTGAAACTAATTTGACTGGAACATAGGCAGCAACAGTTCCCTGTCAAATTGGTTTCAAAATATTCAACATAATTTACATAGCAGCATAAAGAATTAGTCGTTTCCGCTCTGTAATTGTTAAAATAACGTCAGCAGCGGTATTGGGCCCATTTTTACACCAAAAGAACATTATTTATGGAAAATGTACGACGTGAAGGACTGGCTTGAAAATCAAGCCAGTCATCCCAGTCAAATTTCAGAAATAATCTCTTGTCTATGAGAAAATTCAAATTTTCTTTGAAAAATTTTAGCTTTGAAGTGTTGAAGTGTTACTCTGGACCATGGTCGTGTTGTTAAGTTTTTTGGGCAGTGCCCTAAGCAATTTATTTAACTTTGTGTTTCTTGTTTCCATTGCTAAGTTATCCAAGTCAATGGGGGAATCAATCAATCATATGACGTCATGAACAACTACGTAAAATAATCAGTTACGTCATCAATGGCTCAATCTAGTCCATCTTAAACGCTTAATAGTCGGTCAGGTTGTACGAATTGTATGCCTGTACTATTTAATAAACATAATGTAGACAACAACCAGTCAAGCTAGTTCCAAAATATTCAACAGCTTACCAGGAAAGTTTTCTGGAAATTGAGATTCAGAGAGTGCAGGGATCGATTGATTTCAACACGGGCGAAGCGAGGGCGGAATTTAGCTAGAGATGGGCAGGGAATAGCTAAAACTGTACGCATCCATTAGCTTTATTCATAGAAATAAATCTGAATTATTTATGACACTGCCCACGCGCGCAATTAGAAGCTATGTGATGGACGTTGTCCATATGCATTAATTATCACTTGATTGTGCGCACAACCGCGTATTCCGTGATCAGATATCTGCACAACCGCGTATTCCGTGATCAGATATCTGCACAACCGCGTATTCCGTGATCAGATATCTGCACAACCGCGTATTCCGTGATCAGATATCTGAAAAGTTCAAAGATTCAACGTTATAATTTTTTTGTCCCTTTACCAAACCAAGTAACTCGAAAATAGGAATTTCAGTGAATCAAATAAAATCTGGAGTATATTATGTACGGATTGTCAGGACGATAATGCTGCCAAAGACACCGCCGACGAATTTCAAATAAATTACTTTTAAAATAATCTCGTGATTTCATTTAGTATAAATCTTGTAATATGCGTGGCCTATGATCTACTTGCCAAATTCAGATAGAAATTTAGATACTCGTTATTTAAATTTTCAAAGCCCGAAATAGGCGCAATCTATCGCCGAAATGTCCTTGTAGCACAATAGTATACAATTATTTCAAAATGGAATCATTTTACCAAAAGCTTAAAGTAGAAACTCTACGCGAGACATAGCATTTGAAACTCTCTTGAAATAAAAGCATTCATTTGCATCTCACACGATTTAACCTGTTCTTTTCAAAATTGTTCAAATTAAGCCTTTGAACTCGAAACACCAAATCTAAAAAACTACAATACTAGAAGTATCTTGTTAAATATTTTAAAGATTATTTGACTGGAACATGGCAGCAACAGGTTTGTGTAAAATTTGCTTCAATATATTTAACATAGCCTGTCAGGTTACCGTAAGAGAGGGAGTCTGGTAATTCAGAGTTGAAGGTGTTATTCATAAGCTGCCACGATTAAATAAATCTAAAAAAAGCCTACAGACACTTTAAACAGGCCTGCCCTTACTACACCAGTCAATCCACCACCCACCCACACAGCCCTGTCACCCAACATATGAGGTCGTTAATCTAAATTCGCCATTTATTACATAAAAAATATCTTTTAATATTTTTCCCTTCACGACAAATAGTGGTGCTGAAATTACGAAGACGTGCGTGTTAAATAACTCACTTAATTTCATAGCCTGAGTTACATAATCGACGGTGATATATTATGTGAATTTCTAAAGGCGAACAGCGCAGATGTGGCAGTCGGGCAAATCATTCGACTTTCAAATCTATTGTGTCATGAACTATTGCATAAAGTCGCAACTTTTCAACCCCCAGACGCTCGTTCAATGGTCATAAAAAATTTTGGTTGTAAAAAGGCAACGAAAATATGCTACGTAACGTAGGAATCAAATTATATAGCCCAAACTGTAATGGTTTAACACTCTCGCTGTTGCGAGCCACCGGACCATAATTTCAATGGACAATAACTCTGGATAAGCTGACTATATCGGAAACAATTTGACTGAAAGTTGTTGGTGGCAGAGCCACCAACAACTTTCAGGCAAATTGTTTTCAAAATATTCAGCCTATCCAGAGGTAAACCAAATGGAAAATATAGTCTGCAGAAAATTAGCAGGCGACAGTTAAATTTGGCAGACGTCTGAATATTTCATAACAATTTTAGTGTAATCGGATTTTTTTTAAAAGAGAAAGAAAGGTTCTACGATTTCTCCCTATCGAAATTAAGTAACCCCGATCTTAGCTGATAAAAGGAGAAATCCCCCACCAGAATAAAATTTATTCCATTGTTGCCATTGTACTTTACTAGGCCTACTACCATTATTATTTTGGGAGCAAATTCTAGATTATACGTTTTTTGTTTGTTTTTGTATTTTTGATGGATTATCGTACTCGTACGCCGCCTGGTCTTTGTCTAAGGACACCAACCTCGTTCCTGCTCAATGTTATTATTCTGACCTATTCCCGTTATTAAAGTGCTCTAATTGGTGTTTATGTTCAAAGCTGGAGTTGCTTTAACCTGTTGTAGACTAACAACTTACACAATAATTCACACACGATTTTCCTACAAATTGCACCCGTACCAACGAGTCGTCTAAATGATGATGTATTATTACGCTCTCTAGGGCCCTATTGCATCTCGATTTAACCCTTTCTCGCTGTCGAGTTTGTTTCAAAATTTCCCATTCTAAATTTCAGGAGATTTATGCAAAAAACTTAAATATTTTGAAAGTTATTTCACTGGAACCTGTTAACAACAGCTCTCCGTTAAAATAGTTTAAATAAAATTCAACAGAATATTACTTATATCACTAATCATTTCTTGCCTTTGGTCTTTGACGGTTAGGGGGCTTTTACACTTTAGACGGCACACAAACGGATTCTGCAGTGGTCTTGGCAAATGTCAATTTGCAGACCAAGAGAGGACTATCTTTGAAAATTTACCATTGGGATGACTGGCTCGGTTTTCCAATCATCCCAGTGGCGAATTATCAAAAATAATCGTCTCTTGGTCTGCAAATGGATATTTTCGAGGAAAACATTTAAATTGTCTTGAACAAATTTTAGAATTAAATGGGTGAAAGAGAATCGCGAAAAGGCGGATCAATATTTCAATCAATAGCAGGGATGAGGTTGAGATTAACTCCACATATGACTGTCAAATTTTGACACAAAGCTGTTGTGAAATTTAATTTGATCCCGCCCGGCCTTTCCAGAATTAAAAGAAAAATAAGACGATCTGAAAGCGTCTCGTAGTAATCCTGACGTAATGACCATTGAAAAGCGCTAAAGACCAAATGTTCAAGGAAAATTATGACAAAACCCAAGCCGCCATAAAACCGCCCCACTAATATTAATCTGCGTTATCGAGGGCTCGTTTTAACCGCGAGAACGACAAAAATTAGGCATATTATTATTATTATTATTATTATTATTATTATTATTCTCTCTCCAATTCTCTCTCCAGCTCTCCCTCCCCCTCCCTCTCTCCCTCCCTCCTTCCTTCCTCCTCCCTCCCTCCCTCCCTCTCTCTCTCGCCCGCCATTCTCCCTCCAACTCTCTCTCCCGCCAACTATCTCCTCCAACTCACTCTCCAGCTCTCCCATTCGCTCACTCCCTCTCCATTTCTCCCCACTCTCTCTCTCCGTCTTTCGCTCTCTCTCCAACTATCTTAATCTCTCTCTCTCTCTCCCCTCTCTCTCTCTCCCCCCCCTCTCTCTCTCTCTTTCTCGCTCTCTCTCTCTTTCTCTCTCTCTCTCTCCCTCCCTCTCTCTCCCTCTCTCTCTCTCTCTCTCTCTCTCTCTCTCTCTCTCTCTCTCTCTCTCTCTCTCTCTCTCTCTCTCTCTCTCTCTCTCTCTCTGCCATCCCCCCTCTCTCATATCGCTACCCCCTCTCCAGTTTCGTAGAATTGAACCCAGAAAAAGTATCTCCTTGATCTATAAACAATAATGTTAAAGGTTATCTAATGTTAAGTCACAAAATGGGACACATCATACCTCTGAAAATACGATATTATAAACACAGAAGCTCTGAAAGCACATCATACTTAGATTAAATAGAAGAAAAGTACCAACATTTGAGATTTGTGAATCCTGTCAAGTAGAAAAAACATGGATAAATATTCAAAATGAGGCAAGAAGACGATGAAAATGACGATGATAATGATGAGAAGTTATGAGGTGTCATTGATAACGATGACCTTTCCTTAATCTATCAATGTCTATTTACGTATGGTCTAAGCCACTGGTTATGTTGAGATAACAGGAATCAATAGATACTTGACTAATATGTTCGAATCATAATTTAACCCTCTTCACGCCGAAATCATAGAAACTCGACGTCATCGAAGTGATATAGGAAACCTGCTGATTATTTTGAAATCAATTTGATTGAACGCGGCAACAACCTTTAGTACGATTATTTTCAAACTGATGAAAGTGGTTTTACTTATAGGGTATGAAATATTGGGAGTATGCACAAAATACATACATGGTCAGAGTGTGCACTCAGATAAAGAGATAAGATGTTAGTTCATGAAACCGATAAATATAAATTTAATCTTAAAGGTGTATATTCACACCAGAATGCTTGAAAATAAAATTGTTAAAATTGTATACTTTTATAAGCTTAATGTTATGTGTAATGAAACGAAATAAATTCCATATAAATTAATATAATTTTTTAAGTTGCGAAATTGAAATAGAGGCTATGTTAAGATTTATTTCGTTTCATTTCACATATGCACATAATTTAAGCTTATGAAAGTATGCAATTTAAAAATTTTTATTTTCAATCATTCTGGAGTGAATATGCACCTTTAAGTTTAAATAGAACAATCCGTTTTATCTTCATACAAGATTGTTACAAACTACAGAGATGAGGGATAAATCAATTTGTAATCCAAAACAGAACACGTGTAGTGTGTATGCGTGTATTACAGTACAACTTTGAAATAACTTAAAATGATTGTAAAAATACAATTAAACATACTCTTGATTTAAATCTTGATATTTATTCGGGTTGGGGGGGGGGGGGTGGGTGGTGTCCTGTTTCCATGGAAATCACAGAAAAGCTCGACCAACATCTACGGATTTCATAATTTCATTTTAATAGCTTTTCTCAGGAATATAATTGGTTTCGGGTTTAAGTTAGTCTAAAGTCATAGTTAAAATAAATTAGTTTGGACTACTACTACTACTACTACTACTACTACTACTACTACTACTACTACTACTACTACTACTACTACCACCACTACTACTACTACTACTACTACTACTACTACTACTACTACTACTACTACTACTACTACCCACCACCACCACTACCACTACTACTACTACTACTACTACTACTACTACTACTACTACTACTACTACTACTTGATAAAGCATATTGAATTGTTTATATGCTATGTAAGTGTTGCATGCAAGTATGGTAATTAAGAATTGTTATGCGCATCCATACCTTTGAGGTTCCCTATGGTTAATTAACTAAATATGTGCCTGATGAATTTCTGTAGACTGCATCTTGGTGTTTATATGGTGTTTACCTCTGAATATGCTGAATATTATGAATACAAGTTGACTGCAAATTGTTGGTAGCTAAGCCACCAACAACTTTCAGTCAAATTGTTTTCATAATATTCAGCATGTCCAGATTTATTGCCCATTGAAATTATTGTCTGTTGGCGTGTGGCAGTTAGACGTTAACAATGATCTGCTATATACTCAAATCAGACTATATTCTGTCAAACTGCATTTACATCCGATTTATTCTCTCTTCATTTGTTGGTGTGACAGCAGTGCAGCGGGGTCGAATTCCCCCAACCCAACACCTAGGTTATCCGCAGATGGCGCTGACCAATGGCGATCCACTACACGGACACACCTATCTGTCCAGCTTCATATCCATGCTGTTACGCGCAGAGCCCTACCCGACATCTAGATACACCCAGTGTATGCAGCCGAACAATATCATGGGCATCGAAAATATCTGTGAACTGGCCGCCAGACTCCTGTTTAGCGCCGTGGAATGGTCCCGAAATATCCCCTTCTTTCCGGATCTGCAGGTTACGGATCAAGTGGCCCTTCTACGCCTCAGCTGGAGCGAACTTTTCGTCCTGAATGCCGCCCAGTGCGCCATGCCACTCCACGTGGCTCCACTACTGGCCGCCGCCGGCCTCCACGCAAGCCC
Source organism: Chaetoderma sp. LZ-2023a (assembly GCA_034401795.1). NCBI lineage: Eukaryota > Metazoa > Mollusca > Caudofoveata > Chaetodermatida > Chaetodermatidae > Chaetoderma > Chaetoderma sp. LZ-2023a. The sequence continues at coordinate 72,083,909 of CM067360.1, read as the reverse complement.
CATGGCAGCTGACCGCGTCGTGGCGTTCATGGATCATATCAGGATCTTCCAGGAACAGGTGGAGAAACTCAAGTCGCTGCACGTAGACTCTGCGGAGTACAGCTGCCTGAAAGCCATCGCACTCTTCTCAACAGGTAAATAATAATACTCATTTGTTAGTTAAACTAAATTTAGATTTAAATTTAAAGGACTGCATACTTATCCTTAACCGCGTGTCATATGTCCATCAAACTTGTCTGATAAGGCCTTTGGTTGACAGAGGCTTAAGAAATTATATGATTACATTGTATTGGCCATCTAATATTTTCCATAAATCACACCTACAAGTCTACTCGACCACTTGGCCACTTTAGTTCTTAAAATTTGCTGTTATTCTGTGTCTAAATCTGATTGGTGAATTTATCGGTGGTAATCTTCAAAACCTCCAGGAAATAATTTGGATGAGTACGGTTCATGAATCACTTGACCGACGTTGGTAAAGTTTGGATGGAAGAACCTATGGTTGACCACCTCTGAATCTATTTACAGAAAACCCACTGATCTGGCATTTTTCTCCGTACACCCGGCTTGTGTTTCTCAGTTTTCCAGTAAGCATAAATCTTTTGAAAGGCTGTTAGGCAAATGATGGGATCAATTTCTACCAATGCCCCGCCCATTTCTGGCTAAGCTCCACCTACTTTTCCCGCACGTTGAATCGGTTTATGTATTTGGAATCCAGAATTCCCAGAATCCTTAATTCCAAGGTAATTATCCAGCTATGTTGTTGAATATTTTGAAACTAATTTGACTGAATTGCTGTTTCTGTCAATGGAATTGAAAGAAATGGGCGCATCTGTAATACATGTAATTGCATAGGTATCGGATTACACTTTCATTTTAATTGTACATAATTTAGTACTGAAAGACAAAGATTTATTCCTTCTTATTACCTAAACAATGCCTGAATAAAAAAAGCTAAAGAACTTCTTTTAGGCAACAATAATAAATACATTTGATATGCCAAGAAAAAATAAGTCAACAAGACTATTATAGCTGTTATTAATGTATTAGTATTTATTTATTTATTAAAGGAGTGATAATCACTGTATATTTGGTCACTTTACTCGCCATAATAATGCTTATAAATAAAAAAGAAAGAAGAAAACATCTGCTCAAATTATTTTGCAGTAGACCGAATTACTACAAATTCCGCAACTTACTCTCCACGAGAAATACAATGCTCTTAACAAAGATATGCAATTTCATTCGAATCATAACTGACCAGTTTCCGGCAAGGTAGCTCCTTTCACACATTCTCCAACATATATGTCAATAACGACGACGCTACTGAGGAAGAGGACGACTGCTACAATGACAATGACCCTACAATAATAGGACAGCAATGGGGATGGGGTGGGGGCGGGGTTGGGGGGTACACGATTCCGATAATGATACCTATGTATATGGAAAGATACAAACATGACACATGAAGGCGACAACGATCCCGACGACGCAGACGACAACAACGACGACAATGGCGACAAAGACGACAAAGACGACCATCAATAATAATAACAAATAATCGAAAACAACAATAACATCAAACTACGACGATGACCACGACGGCAACAACGACCCCAGCAAAAGCAATGACAACGGCAATAGCAACAACAAGGACAATAAAGGCAACAACAGCAACAACAACAATGATAACAACTATGGCAACGATAACAACAAAACACGATACAATAATGAGAATACGAATGATGAAAATGGTTATTATATGTAGATTAATTAATTATGTGACTACAACAACATCAACAGAAGCAACAACAACAAGAACGACGACGATAACGACAACAATAATCAACAATCAACAAAGATGATGATAACACCATATAATAATGATGAATAGAATGGTGTAAATGGCGATTATGTATAAACTAATTAAACATGTTAAGAATAATGTATACTACCTAGTACTATAGATATTAACATGTATGCACTCTGTCAAAAAGAGGAAACACTGTAACCTCCCCATCTATCGCTGTACAGCCATCTGGGTGTAAAATAAATACGACAAAATACAATACAATATGTAAGCTCATATGCTACCTCGGTAGCCAGAGTGTAATACACGTGCAACTGAAACTGAAACTGGCCTCAACAGCTCCTCATTACCTTCAAAATATTCAATGGCATGTTTATTATATTGTAAATTCTTCAAAGACAGTTCTCGTACACTTCATGATGTTATAGGCATACTCATTATGACGTCAGCTACATGTAACTAGTGAGGTAATTGATGGTGATGATGTCAGATACCTGAGCGACAGATCGGATCCCTCCATTTGGTCAGAACTATAGGATTCAGATCTGGCTGAGCTTTAACTATTGGAGCCCTGAATTTCCAGTGTCTTAATTTCAGCGTAGCTATCGAGAGATGTTAAGGATTTTGAAACAAATTTATACTGAAACTTGTCTGTCAAATTAGTCTCAAAATATTCTACAGTATAATTATTGCACCTTGTTATTATGCATCTATTATTTCGTCATATATGGCTTTACTTGTTCATTCATTCATTCATTCATTCATTCATTCATTCATTCATTCATTCATTCATTCATTCATTCATTCATTCATTCATTCATTCATTCATTCATTCATTCATTCATTCATTCATTCATTCATTCATTCATTCATTCATTCATTCATTCATTCATCCATCCATCATCATCATTTTCATCATCACCACCACCACCACCGCCACCATCATCATCATTACCACCACACACCCAACACCATCATCATCATCATCATCATCATCATCATCATCATCATCATCATTTTCATCATCATCATCGTATCGTCCATACAGACATTCATCAGTAGTTCAATATCACAGGTTGATGTAAAAGTTTCAAGCTTCACGCCTCAGGCAGCGATGTCATGCGCAATAAAACGATTCACCCATACTCGCTAAATATGTCACATCCTTTACTGAATATTATGATGGTAAATAGCCAGGCGGTAACAGATTCCAGCCACATAAGTTTCAAAATATCCGCCGGCTTATATTCGGTTTTAAAATTGTGATAGTGGGATTCTAGGCATAAAGCTTTTATACAATATAATATAATTACCACAGGGGATAAAGACCGTTGTCACACGGGATAAAAATAACAAACAGACGTGTCCACCGCTTAGACAAATATTACTAATACATTGAGTATTTAGTTTCTTTATTTGTGACGCTTTACTTAACCTGTAGAAGCTTAGTATATATTTTAGTTTTTGTTTACCTAGGCCTACCGATGCAAAACACACCTACAATATTATCGTAACTCGTCAGTATACAATTGTGTTTGAAGATTTGCAAGCCTTAGTTAATATAGTAACTTTCCGATTGCTGAATTTCTATAGACTAGTTTTTCCACGCGTTTTAACTTTGGGTATGCTGAATATTTTTAAAACAATTTGGCTGAAAGTTGTTGGTGGCAAAGCCACCAACAACCTTCAGTCAAATTGTTTTAAAAATATTCGGCGTTTTCAGAATTACTGCCCATTGAAATTATTATCTGGTGGCTTCAGTCAGACAGTTAAGAAATATAACAAGGTCAATAGAATTTCAGTAGCTGCGGGTGAACCGTCAGAATTAGGTCGCAATGGAGTCATACTGTCCTACTTTTGTTGCTCTATATGACTTCAGCCTATAATGCATGCATGTAGGCCTACTGCGCCGATGTCAACGGCGCAGGGGAGCAATATTAAATTCAATATCGGTGTGCCCGTTAGTCAACGGCGCAAATTCGATATTGGCGCGTTACATGCTACACCAAATTTGATTACTGTATACGAAAATCTCTTGAGGACGCAAGCCGGAATAAGCTTAAATTGTGGCTGGCAGGCTGGCTGGCTCACTGACTGACTTACTACGATAACTAACTAATTAACTAACTGACTGACTGACTGACTGACCGACCGACCGACCGACCGACCGACCGACCGACCGACCGACCGACCGACCGACCGACCGACCGACCGACGGACCGGCTGACTGTTTTGGAAACATTTTACTTTATTTCTACGCTTTATTGTACGGAGCTATCTCGCATTCCCACACATCTCCACCAAACACGCGGTGTTTGCGCAAATAGTTTCGTTTTCCGTAAACAAAAGCCGATACATTTTTGTTAAAGTTTGAATAACGGTTATGAGGTATGTTCGTCATTGTTAAGTAATGCCCAATTGCCGGCCAATAGATGAATTCCTTTCATTTAACACTCGTACAAACTATTGTTCGGGATTCGTATAAAATCGATATTCGAATTTTCGTAGAATTATTCGAATATATTAGCTAAATAAAAACAAAATATTGTTGGTAAGCGTGTAAAACATTGAATGTTTTGTTTGGGGAAAACTACAATTGTCACATTGAAACCATAAAGCCTAACACGTGATAGATATCTGCCAAGTTTCCAGTCATCCGCTGTAAAACTCAAGGAGAAACATACAATATCCTATATTTCCTATATGGGAGACACCTTGGGTAAAGAAAAACGGGGATCCAATATAAAAGTGATACTTAATCAAGATATAGTAATTAAGAATTTCTAGTCGATCTAACAAAAACTATTTTGGCCACCATTTTGAAAAAAAAGACATCTTTATTTTCAACTTTTCCCTGCACATCTAACGTGGATGTCATAAAGTATTTTCTTGACATTAAGATGAACTTGACCTTTGATTCTAACGTCAACCTGCTTTTGTGGGATAAAAACCGCGGGCGTAGTCGTACTTCAACCATTTTACTTAAAGGGATGACCTTGGGGTAAATGCTAATATGGCCATTGAACTGCTACGGCCAACAGGCATTCGTTTCTAGCCAAAAAGTGCTAAATCTGATCTTTTACTTTAACCCCCAATTCAGCAGACATCTTCGCGAGCCAAGGGTAACGTCCAACCCAGAGTACCCACCCATAATATGACGTCATAATGAACTGCGCTATGTGTACAATGACTTCATAATGAATGACGTCGATAAGTACGTCACGAACGCATATTTGATGACGGTCTATGCGTTGTTGTGCAAATTGTTTGCTTTTACTATCTAATAAATATTCTGTTGAATATTTTGAAACTAATTTGACTGGGCGCTGAATCTGCCATAGGCAGCAACAGCACCCAGTCAAATTAGTTACAAAATATTCAACAGCTTCCCTGCATAGTTTTCAGGAAATTGATAGATAGGGCATTCGGGGATCGATCAATCCAAACACGGCGAGGTGTGGGTGGAGCTTAGCTAGTGATGGGCGGGGCATAGCTAAAAAATGGAAAGGTCAATTGTACGCGTACTCGCGGTTGAACTATCCATAATGCTAATTCCTACACCAGCCATATTATCTGGAAAACAATTAGATCCAATTTAAAATTAATACCGAATCAAGTCAATAGAGGACCTAGAAACTGACCAAAGCTCTATCTACATTGATCACGCCAAGCAACATGTTGGCAGCCATTTTGAAAAAGAAATATTGTCAATCCAATTTAAGACAATTTTGTAAATTTTCAGAAATATTCGAATGTTCTATGTTCTATACAAAAACTGGGTTATTTAAATGAATATTCGGACCGAATACTACCATAAAACCACGTTGCTGTTGCGGAAGTTAAATGTTATTACAAGAACTGATAATGACCCTTTCCAGTTTTAGCCATGCCCCGCCCATCACTAGTTAAACTCCACCCACACCTCGCTCGTGTTAGGATCGGCCTATCTCTGAACTGCCTGACTATTGATTTCCAGAAAACTATACAGGTAAGCCTATGGAAGCAACAGCGCCCAGTCAAATTAGTTACAAAGTATTCAACAGCATCTTTATTAAATGGTAAATATATAGGGTACAATTCGTACAACGTGTATGACTATTAAGCGTTAAAGACTAAATCGAGTCATTCAGGCCATAATTAATTATGACACTACCCTACACGACACTTAGTTGATTATGACGTCATATTACGTCAGATGATTGCATGGTAAGTTATATTACAGCTTTACAGATATGCAATCTGGGAAGAAATGAACATTTTCATGCAGAGAATGAGACATTTGTTGAAAGCTGTTACTCTCTCCAGGGATGAGGGAAAGATACTCATTGACGAGCTACTCCCAGTAGCCTTGGCAAGCTAAGCATTGAGAATCTGTTCATGAATGAATCCAAAACAGAGTTCATACTACTGATATTGCTGCGTAGCCTTCTACTGACATTGCTGCACGTTGCGGTATGGGGAACATAGCATTCCAGTCCTTCTGGAAGCTATTGATTCGTAGATCAAAGATGCCACAACGTAACCTGCATATCGTTGCTGTGTAACTGTAACCGCTGGGCAGCCTCTAGACAAACTCGATGCCTGTCACCGCAAACATACGCACCATCGCTGGACACCGATGGGCAGACAGCATAATTTCCACCGATGCACTATGCAAGATGTGTAATACATCGTTGCTGTCAGTAAGATTCGCCCAGCAAAGATGGTCCGTGTTTGGCCATGTGCTAATGATGCCAGAAGACACACCAGCCCAGAGAGCCTTGGAATTCACCCTACTGGGAACCAGCAAATATAAACCCAGGAGAAGACGCCATTGCATAAAGATGTTAAGCGGACTGCGCGGTGACCTCTAGAAAGCTGGGCACAGTACACTCCGATCAAGAATGGACCTGAGGAAGCTAACGATTGTGGTTGAGCACACGACACAGTGATAAAAAGTGAAGAAGGACTGATTGCAGCTGTGTGATGTTTATATATAACTGATGTAGAAATAGTTTACTTTTAGCCAGCCAGAATGCATGAAATTGCTTCTCATGGAATCTAATGGAAAATGTTTTCGGTAGAGAAATACCAAAACACTGCCTCAATGGAGTGTTAAACTCTCCCTCTCTCCTCAAATGATGACCCCCCCCCAACCCTGCAAAAATCCCTAGACACGCTGCCTGGTTGAAAATGTTCCAGGTAAGCAAATTAACAAGTCAACTGATATGGGATTGTTAAAGCTATAATACGCCCATGGAACTGCATTTGATCGGGTATGGGGTGGATTCGTGTAATTTTGGTCCACAATCGAAATCCACTGGTCCACATTCGAAATCCACTATGGAAAACATGCAGTCATATTTGAAAATCAATTACCGTTATATCACTCTATGCCGCTTTTTAGGTAATTGGGTGTTTTATTATTTCTTTGTCATTTAAAACAATTTCGTGTTAGCTTTTAACATATTTGCACATCATATAATGCACCCAGGTGAGCTTTATGGCGCTTGGCCAATTTATTCTCCCCTCTCCCTCTCCCTCTCCCTCTCTCTCTCCCCCACACCCTCTCCATCCCTGCCTCTCTCGCTCTCTCTCTCTCTCTCTCTCTCTCTCTCTCTCTCTCTCTCTCTCTCTCTCTCTCTCTCGCTCGCTCGCCCCTCCTCCCCTCCCTTCTCCCGCCCCCCTCTCATCGATCTTTTAATATAATAAACTTGCACTAGAATCGTTACATCGTATATGCATATATAGGAACATTGAGTTTATTAACCCTTTCAACGACAAACCTAAATATAAACTTTACTATTCATAGTATATTATGTTGAATATTTGAAATTAATATGACTGGAAGCTGTTCCAGCTTCCAGTCATATTAACTTCAAAATATTCAACAGCTCCGTATCTGTTTTCCCTAAGATCGACATACAGCGAATTCTCTGTCAAAAGGCACACTTGATTGCCACTTTTTTCTAATCAAACTATTTGCTCGGCACGAGAGGCGGGCGATAAACAAACAATCGGTTAGAATGAGCTAACCCTTACACTGTGAACACCCCTATTTTTCCCCGCTTCTCTTATTAAGTCACCCCTTCTTCACACGATAGCTCGTGTTATGGTCCAGCATGACAGTATTTAAAGGGAAACTGTTATAGCTAGTCATAGCAACAGCCTCCTAGCCACACTGTCCTGTGTTTATGCTCAGTGAAAACGGTTTCCATCAGATGGATTGTGTAGCACCGAACCTTCTAACGCATTTCCGCAATAGTTAGGAAGTTTATTAATTATAGTATTTGCCACGTAATCGATTACCTAACACAATTCATGCTGCTAATATGCGTTCGTTGATAATTAGTCCTATGACCCTTGAAACTACAATGTATCAATTTCAAGACATCTATCCAGGATAGCTGTTGAATATTTTTGAAGGTAATTTGACTGGGAGAAGTTGCTGCCTAATAACTCCCAGTCGAATTACTTTCAGAAGTATTTAGCTGAATATTCTTTAAATCATACACAATTGAGCATTTCTGGCCTGTATGTAACTAGTAAAAATTGTTAATACACGATTAAGTCTGCTTCCGTGGAATATTTCTTTACAAGAAATTTTTTCAGTTAAATTCTTTTCAAAATACATTTCTTGTTTCATTTTGCATCTGTTGACTCGCCGTACAGATGGCTGTTTAGAATGGAAATGGTTTGTGCATATAACCAGATATCAGAGAATCGCATATATATCCAGGTGTTGCGTATAGGATTATTGACGTTAGCTGGTATTATTACCTGACGTAACGGGTGATTAGCGACGTGCTGTTGTTCAGGTGGCGTGTTAATGTTCTGCAGCTTCCGTGTATAAAATATTGCTATTAATATGATGATGATGATGATGATGATGATGATGACGATGATGATCCCCAACGTAACCTAGTTAAAGAGACGAGGGCTCAGAGATATTAATACATTTTGGAATACTAAACGAATATTGACAGAATCATTGAAATCTCAAATCATTTTCGCAGAGTAATGAAATACGGTGGACCTTGTGTTCTCTGCGAACGGTCGTTTATGTTTTTTTGGCTCACCTGGCATAAAAGGCCAATTGAGCTTATGCCATGGCGGCCGTCCGTTGTACATCCGTCCGTCCGTGAACTCGATACCTCTCCTTTACTGTTTGACCGATTTCAACCAAATTTGGATTGAAGGATCCTATGCTGGTACCCTCCAGACGTTTTTTCCAAAATTTTGATTGGTCAATTTTTTGGGGGGTGAAAATCTTAGATTTTATGAAAGATTTACCGGAAATTTTCAGAATGCTATTCATCCATATCGACTTGAGCTACTTCAACCAAATTTGGCTAGACTGATTCTATGGGGGTAGGTTCTAGAACCTCTATTCAGAATATTGACTGATCAATTTTTTGGCTGAAAATCTGAGATCTCTTGAAAAATGTACTGGAAATGGTCAAAATACTACTCCTCCATAGCTACTGGGCATATTTCAACCAAATTTGACTAGATTTATTTCTATAGTGATAGGCTCTTGATCTTATGTTAAGAATTTTAATGGTCAACTTTTTGGGTGAACATCTTAGATTTTATGAGAAATTTACCCGAAATTGTCAAAACGCTACTCCTTCTTAGCGTCTTTACAGATTTCAACTAAATTATCCTGGAAGGATCCTATAGCGGGAGGCTCCTGACACTACTCATCACTAAACATCCAAATTCAGTTGATTTGATTTAAACATATTTTTAATGTTCTACTTAGAGACAATTGGGATTGAATCACAAGTTGTTTACAACTTAGTTACGATTCGCTCCCTGCATAGATATTATACAGTAATAACGGTGACAGTGTAATGTAGGTTCAGAAACATAAGTACATATATACAATTGGAAATGCTCCAGAGAGATCCACTGCCAGTAGAGAGCAATGCCAGCGCACCGACATAAAATTCCTTAAAGGGTATCTCATACCGGCGCAGCGCTGCAGCCTCGTAGGAACTCACTCCGGCGCACAGGCCAACGGCTAATTCAGTTGAAATCCGACAAGCGGTTAACGAGGAGCAGCGTAATTATTACTATTTTATGCTTTTGTTGGGGAAACATGTTAGCCTACTTACGAGCTCAACTGTAGATGTTAAAGAGACACTATCTGAATTTTCAAAAATACAAAATGGCCGCCAAAAACCGTTTTGCATTTGCTTGCTCTCCGAGTCATTTTATCGTCTGCCGTCAGGCAATGTTGGATCATAGGTGTCAAATTATTAATTTATTTATTTACTTTTTATTACCTGCAAGGCTGTTGTCAGCTGCAATCTGTATATTTTATCTTGCGTGACAATTAATCAGTATGCCACGTCTGGTCGTTTCATTGTTCACACATGCATGGCTTCAACCAAGCCCGGTTGTCTATCTCCACACCGGGCCCGATATATGAAGCAAATTTGCTGATGCGTTCTGGTGACTTAAAAGTGCATATTCACACTAAATTGCTTGATAATAAAATTGTAAAAAATTATTATGCTTTAGACGTTTAAATTATGTGCTTAGACCTAATGGAACGACATAAATCTTACCATATGATAATTTCATTACAAATAAATTATTATATATTTTTAGGTTTTGAAATTGAATTAGAGACGCGATCCCCTACATCAACTTCACAACTAAATACATTATATTAATTAATACGGAAAACCCGAATGAAATCATCAGCTGTTATGATTTATTTCGTCACATTATGTTGAGGTACACAATTTAAGTTTCCAAAAATATGCAATTTTACCAGTATTATTTTCAACAATTTAACCGGTCAAGCCGGCTAAGCTCAAGAAAGACAACCAAAGTATATAAATTCATTCAAACACACGTAAAAAGGGGGCGGAGCTTAGCTTAGCTAGAAACAGGCGATGCATAGGTAGATATACATGGACTCCATCCAGTAATAGTCCTACCTCGCCTAATAGGAAGAGGATCCATAAATGTATTTCCCATAGTATTCAGTACTTCTAAAATCTTCAGTCTGCAATGCATCTAAAATCTTAACGGACCGTAACTTTGGCAATTTGCGGATGTATTTACATCATTTTCACCCTTCTAATAGGTATTATCAACAGGGAAATATTTGCCAAATTTGGTTTTAAAACACCAACAAATGGCAAAAGGTGATGCTGTTGACTATGGAACGCTGCTCGAGAATGGATGGTTATGGCCGGCTTTCGACCTCAAATAACCATCAGACGGAAGAGAAGATGTAGCCCGGTCTACCGATGCGCCGAAGGACCTACATAATGCAACTAACACGGATGTCATATTGGACTCAAATATGCGTGTCAAAAGATTTTAAATTAAGAGGACTTTTAACTCCTTCCACTCCACTAAAGTGGCTATAAATAAACGGGTACCGTGTCGGCATTACAGTACAGATAAGAAATACAATAACGCATGTAAAGAAATAAAATAAAACGTACTGCTGAAACTTTGAACATAATTGGATTGGAAGACATTGCTGCCTACGGCAGCAATGTCTTCCAATCCAATTATGTTCAAAATATTCAATAGAACATTTATTACATCGTGTTCAAAAGTAACATATTTCTGTTTTTGTTTTGGAAACATTTAAATTTACTTATGAGCTGTGTTGTACCTAGACGTCCAATCTTGATACTAAGCAGGTGATGCGGTAACGAGGTCATATACGTTGGCGCAGATAACTGATATAAAAAAAAGCAGAATCGTTGTAGTACTGTTTACATAAATCATAATAAACCTGGAAATTTAAACAGTCAATATTTGATCGGGTTTAAAATCTACTCAAAAGTTTCAGTCAAAAGCGCGTATTATACTTCTGTTGAATAGAGATATAGGGTCGAGACGAGATTTCGTCTGCTACTCGCTAGTCCCTATTTCTCATCTGCTATATGTATTATGCAGACGTTCGTAGATAAGGATACAGTTTCTAGGTTGAGATTTCATCAACGTCTTTAAGGTCACCAAGCTCGCTGGGGGTCACCCAGATCTTTGCGGTTGCAGTGTATCGGGGCGAAACAATACCTATGCCACCCGCTCTATTTTTACGGTTGTTTGAACACTAAGACCAACATGTAACTCCGTCGTCCGTGACATAGGCTTTATTAGGTGCCGGGAGATGTGGTTGTGAAAACTTTCCACTGACAATTATGTTACTGATATTTTCCTCGAATGCCGGGTTATTTTCAGTCAAATATAGAGTTATCCCCCTTCGCGCTTGAATCCAGTAAAAAGATTACAGCTAGGATCCCATAGTTGGTACGCGAAAAGATATCGAGAACTTTCAGTCAAATTTATCTTTAGATATTCAGGTGGAGATAGTAATGGACCTGTGCCCCGCCCATCTCTAGCTTATCCCCACCCACAACCATTGTCCTGTTGCACGGTCTCGCCCTCCTGCTCTGCTCCTGTATCGAGTGATGTGAGTAGGCATATGTTAGTACGATGACCCACACCTCGCTCGTGTTGGGCTCGATCGCTCTCTGACCTCCCTGCCTATAAATTTTCAGAAAACTACAGGTATGCTGTTAAATATTTCGAAACTTTCGTCCAGTCGAATTAGTTTCAAAATATTCAACAGAATGCTTATTAAATGGTAAAGACACGCAATTCGTACAACGTATCAGATTATTAAGCGTTAAAGACAGACTAAGTGACGTCACTCACGCCATAGCTAATTATGATGTCATCCTACACGTCACGTAGTTGATCATGCCGTCAGATGATGGATGGATAAACTGAAATGCTCCATTCATTGCATGGAAGAATGGTTTCTTACAAGTATTAACAGTTAATAGCATATGGCACCACGCGCCATTTCAGAAATGCTGGTTTCTAACAGCACCTTGGCAACTTAAAATATGGTCTTTAGTTCTTTTAATGTCAACCATTAAGCCATTCCTTAAAATAGTTCATGTTTTATCGCTAGTCGCACTCCTACTCCCCCCCCCTCCCCCCCCCCCCCTCGAAAAATAACTATCTTCAGCATATTTAAATTAATTGAAAGGCTGGGTGGCTGGATGGGCGTGCGTAACAACACGGCCCAGTCAAATCAATTCAATGAATCGTAATGGCGGGAATCCCAGTACTTCGTTTCGAATCTGCAATACAGCCCTGGTAACGCAGATTACTGGGCTGATTGGCCGATACCCGACCGATGCTGAAAGTATCGGACCGGCATCAACCCAGTAAGCTGCGTTATCTTGGAAGTGGATTTAAATACGAGATGCTTGTATTTCATGTTTTAGATGTAAAAGCTGGCTGCATCCATATAGTTGCGCTGTTTGCGCCTACCAGTCCAAGACGATTTCATTTCTAAATCAAATTTTCCCAACAAGTTTCTCTCGCCCACTAACAGCGCCATACCAATCACCACCTCTACAACCACGTTTCTACTGCTTAGTTCTGCTTCGTTAAGCATCGTTGCAGTTCGGTCACTTTTACCACAGTTTCCTTCCCTATCCGCTTTCCATCTTTCCCTCTCACCACTCGCCTCTCCCTCAAGAGTTCTGGCTGTAAATCTCGATTGACGACGAATTAGCGAGATTTGCCGAGATTGCTTTGGGAGTGTCGCGAGGGGAAATGGCGGTAATCGCGGGTTGTTAACCAAACGCTATCCCAGAGAGCCACACACCGGAAGTGTGAGCCCGCAAAAGACCACAACTCCGTAACGGACACGACAAAATGCGATTCGCTTCTGCGAACTGGAGAGTAATTTAAGTGATTTTTATTCAGTTACAACTCGGAGGAGGGAAAGACAGAATGAGCAGGGAGGTCTTTCGCGACATTTCGATTGCTTCGTCATTCACAGGGTAATAAAAACGACTTGAGAAAAAATCCGACTCGGAAAAAACAAGCGGATACACCAAGCAAATGTTCAGAAGAAGAAAAACCACTACAAATGGCAGGATCTGAACTGTCACTCAATTATCTGACGTCATAATCAATGGAGGAATCCAGTTTTACCTATGCCCCGGCCCATGTCTAGCTAAGCTCCAGCCCCGCTTTTCCCATGTTGGGATCAATCCATCCCTGCACTCTGTAAATTGCAATTTCCAGAAAACTAAACAGGTAAGTTGTTGAAGATTTTGACTGGGTGCTGTTGCTGCCTATGGCTTATTAAATAGTAAAGACATACAATTCGTACAACTTGACTGAATATTAAGCGTTTAAGACGGACAAATCACGTCATTCATGATTATTAGCTCACCTGGCCAGAATGGCCAAGTGAGCTTATGCCGTGGCAACCGCCCGCGTCCGTCAACCGTTTCTTTAAACAAATTCTTCTCAAGAACTGCTTGGCCGATTTCAATCGTATTTGGCAGAAAGCATCCTTCGGGCATACAGATCTAAGTTTGTTCAAAGGAACTCGATCCGCCAATTTTGCTGGTGGCCAGCTTGGATTTTGGCCGATTTTAAGAAACCGCTTGGTGGTTCGATTCAAAACTCACGAAATATCATATAGGGCAAGAGCTGAACCAAGTTTGTTCGAAAGAACTTGATTGGCCAAACGGTTCGGCGGCCATCTTGGATGGCCTAGTTTTCGTGAAAACGACTTCTGCAGAACCGCAGAATGGATCGGGCTGAAATTTTGGGGATATGATTATGGACTAAGAGGCATTAAAGTTTGTTCATGGGAAGTTGATAGGTAAAAAACATGTCCGTCGTGGACCAATCGAATTTTAGCGTGTTTGGCTGCCATTTTCAATTTTTTTATTTAATGGATTTTGAAGCCGAAATTGGTTTTCTTAGCTCAGCTTACTTGTCAGTCAGCTGTCGTATAGCGATGACTCCGTCTGTCTTCTGTATGTCCATCCATCCATCTGTCTGCCCGTCACCAACAATGGCGGCTCATTTTGTTATCTCTTGACGGATTGACACCAAACTTGGTCACATTGTTAATGTCCGCATCTAATAGCTGTGTTGTGAAAATGAAACTGATAGGAAGTCAAATGCCAGAATTATGACCCCTTAAATATTTGCAGTCTCACTTTCATAGGGGAAATACAGGTTTGTTCCAACGGTCCACTGATTTATCACCATGTCAGATTGTATTGCCAAAGTAGATTAAATTAACAGATTAACCTTTCCATCACTGCCTAAATATTTAAGATATGTATTATGTGCTCTGACATCTATGCTCTTAAAAATATTTTGAAATCTATTTGATTGAAAGTTGTTGCTGGCAGCAATGGCTTCCAGTCAAATTATTTTCTAAATCAACTCCAGCTCACCCTACCCCAGCTGCTAACTTGGCGATTCAGACAAATGCGCATGTGTTAAATGGATTGTGTGTTGGTGGGGAATAACCTGCTATAAAGACCACCTACCTGCCTTTAGAGACCATTTTCTTCAATTGTATTTAAACCTCTAGTAACCGTCTGACTGCTGAGTTTTTTCAGACGACATATTCCAAAGGTTATATCTCTGAACCTGATAAATATTTTGAAAACAATTGGACTGAAAGTTGTTGGTGGCTAAGCCGCCAACAACTTTCAGTCGAATAATTTACAAAATATTCAACAAGTCATAAGCTTTTGAAGATTGAAATTATTGGCTGCACTGGCTTGCAGCAGTGAGACAGTTAAGAAACCAGCTGTTGTTAGCAGTGATATCATCTATTTTCGCTTAAACATTGTTCAAAATCACTAATGCAAAAAAACCAGTCCAGAGATTGTCAATATCTCGAAAACTAAACCATTTGACTGAAAGTCATTGGAAGTGACACAGATGGATGTAAAACTTAAGTAAGATTAGTTGAAATGCCAATGTTCCAGGTGAGCGATACAGGCCCATTGGGCCTCTTGTTACGTTAGCCTACACGTGACGTGCTTAACTATGACGTCATTTGATTTACTGAGAAACTGGATTCCTCAATTGTAAGTGTATGCTGAATTTACAATTTAATAAATATTCCGTTGAATATTTTGAAACTAATGTTGACTAAGCCCTGTTATTGTCATATGCAGTCAAAATAGTTTCAAAAAGTCAACAACTACCTTGTATAGGTAACTAGAATGAACGGTTGGTGATACGCGGCCACAAACCTCCACGTTCGCCGCTTTGGAATTTTACCCTACCTCCTGGCACTGAGATGGAGCTCTACAATCAAATGGGTAACTCACACACTAAATTCCGTTGAATTGCGCTCTTCGCTTTCATAGGAGTTGCGTTCCAATCAATTTCAGCACATACGGGAAGACATATAAACATACAGCCAGACGGACGGACCGGACAACATAATCACCACTATTTTTCGATAAACGTGGGATAACTAGCTGTTGATATGGCGAAACTTTTATGTTTGGTACTCTGACTTCTATATGTTTTGGCGGCGTCGAGATGGAATGGATACCATTCTAAGCAACGCCCGAGACTTAAATAATTGTTTTATCCAGAATCTTTGAGAAAGCAATAACATACAAAGGGCTCTATTTTGTAAATTCCGCGGTGACGATTTATAGCAGAAAAAAACCGTGTTGTGGTTATAAGCCGCGATGCTCGTGATGATGATGAGAACAACGCGCGTGTAAATGAAGCACGTGCCCGCGGTTACCCACCACCCACCCCAATCCACAGGAGCACGCTCACCACAATTACGCACGAGCGAGCGACAGACGACGACTGTCGTTCGCCACAACCTCGGCAATTGTGCGTAATAGAAATGCAATTGTCTTTCAAAGCCAGGGGACACAGACGGGAATGGGGTACTCCCGAAAACAAAAAAACAAAGCGAGTTCAAAAGACTAAAGATTGCGATGCTTGGCTGGAGTAATTAGGCAGACGACAACATCGTCGAAAGATCGTCTGTATTGCAAGCCTGGGTGATGGGAACCAGGTTCGTCTGCAAGCTACATCAACTCAGATTTGTACTGTACTCATGCATAAATTCATAAGCACCGGTTTTATATTCGTAGCTTTGTTCTGTTATCCTCTCCCTCCCACCAAATGCAGCATATTGCATGCGACGATCGCTCAAAATGCAACTCCATCATTTGATTAATAAAGACGAAGCGGTCATATTTGGCTGATCTTTTCATGGGAATTAGCGACAGGGCCGACTCACGACATGAGAGGGCATGAATTTCGTCGATATGGCTTCCAGATCATATAAGCACGTGACAGCGGACAGCCGACGTCACACTATGAAAGAATAATTGAGCCGATGCAATAACTCCTGGCATCGCGGTAGCTCAAAATGTATACAACCATTGCGGACTATGGGTTTTTAGAAAAAATTTGATTGAAAATTATTGTTGTATTGGGCTGCAATAATTTTCCACCAAATGTTAAAAATATTCAAGGGGATAATGGTCACATCTCAGCTAATTATCTGAGTTCAGGATGGCTGGATGGTACGGATGATCGTGATGAATTGAACTCCATTTGAGAGGGGTGGGGTTTGTGGGAGTCACAAAAATGCACACTCGAAAATCTCTTTAGAATTGGCAACAGTTTGTTGTCTTCCCACAGTTCTTTAACATTCGTAAATTATGAAGTGGCCAACCTGGCTGGCTTCCCCATTGTTTCCTTACTGGCCCTTCCTTTTCCATTGACCCTGAGGAGGACAGGCGAACACGCCAGTGCAGTGTACTGTTCTGTTGTCGCCCCAAATGTAATACGCGTGACCTACGCCTATCCCGAGTCTCACAACACGGCCGCTAAAGAGCTCAAGTTCAAGTTCAGGTTCATCTTGAACTTGAATCTAAAGAACTTCTGTAACAAGATCTATTGCCCAGATTTAACACACTCCCACCCCACCCCCGTGTATATTGAATTTTAAATTTTATTTGCCGTGTGCAATATATCGGATTAAAGCGCATGTACTTTCCCACATTAGATAGTGTTGCAAATCTTTAAAAAATAAATTACTTGGAGCATTCACCATTAGATCAACATTCGTTGCCATGAACCAAAAGATATCCCCTATTTGAATAATACAATGGATCCGATCTGTCACTAAAATATATGACGGAAATATCAATTACGTCACATGGATCCTGACGTCACAATACATAGTGGCATCTCGAGCTCCGTCACGGACTGTGACAGGTCTATCTGTTTATTAACATTGCTAATGCGTCGGCAATTCACCTTTCCAGAGTACCCACACATCATATGACGTCATAATGAACTGCGTGGTGTGTAGAATGACATCATAATGAATCACGTCATGAATGACGTCGATAAGTACGTCACGAACGCATATTTGAAGACGGTCTATGCGTTGTTGTACAAATTGTTTGCTTTTACTATTTAATAAATATTCTGTTGAATATCTTGAAACTAATTTGACTGGGCGCTGTTGCTGCCATAGGCAGCAACAGCACCCAGTCAAATTAGTTACAAAATATGCAACAGCTTCCCTGTATAGTTTTCAGGAAATTGATAGCTATGGCATTCGGGGATCGATCAATCCCAACACGGTCAGGTGTGAGTGGAGCTTAGCTAGTGATGGGCGGGGCATAGCTAAAAATGGAAAGGCCCATTGTGCGTAATAGAAATGCAATTGCGTTGGTAAACTCAACAGCAGTTATAGTTAGCTACCTGTACGAGAAGACGTTTGGTGCAATCCAGGAGGAAACTGGACGAATTAAATGTACTTGAATTAGTTTATTTACAATCGAGTCCCCGGGTAACTAGCGGATGTTTGGCGCAAGCACGTTCGAGTTGATTCCTCGGCACTCAAACCCGGAGACTCTGGCAGATCTTGTGTAAATTTGTCCTGTACACAACGGCGTACCGTGAAGCTAGATCCCAAGTTGACAAGGTGTCGGGCATTTTGCGTCGAGTAAACCTTAGCGAGTCCTCGGTTAACAACAGACGTGTTAAAGCGCCGTTAAGGAACCGTTCAGAGGTCCCGACACGGGCTCCTGGGTCCAAATGTTTGTTCCTTTTGGTGACAATAATCACACTAATTTCACGTTATTGACACGATACAAAGGTGATGTAATGCACGTAGGACAGGACCTGGCTATTACGACCGCACTATGTATATTGGGCGGTGACATGGCCGACGAAAGAGGAATGCGGGTGAAAACAGAACTATGACCCCATAACGCATAACATCGGATCCAGTACATCTCATGAATAAAAACAGAAACATATTAGTATAATTTTGAACACGATTTAAGAAATGTTCTGTTGAATCTGTTGATCATAATTAGATCGGTCGACGTTGCTGCCTAAGTTTTACTTTATTTGGGAAACAAGTAAATTATTTCTGAGCTGTACTGTATAAGATCGCGTATGGGTTTGATGGGAATCAGTGGCGAGTTTGGGACTCTTAGAATTTAGAGAACATGGCCTTCCGACCATTTAGAATTAGCAAGTAGTCATCGGCGGCGTATAGGGTAATGTTCTTAAAATTAGGATGACTTTATAGACAGGTAAGGCTGTGCAAATGTTTCTCCAACCCGGCTTGCACAAACCGTCGCGCTTCTAGTTTTCGGGGTCGTTAAATAATGCCACGTGACCCGAAACACCTGCGCGATAGGGGTGAAAGTTAACGAAACAAACTATCAGGTTTGCTTTGTTGGCTACGTTCAAACGCAGACTTAAATCCATGTGTAAATAGCAAATATAGACGTGAGATTTAGGAGGTAAGGTCTCAGATATCATGTATCACGATGGTGACAATGGAAAGTTAGACACAGTACACGCTTAACACATTCAAACCTGAAAGTCAGCCGTCTCAATTTCAAGATTGCCATAAATTTATGTAAGATGTTGAATAGTTTAAAAATAAGCTGACATAGGTATGAGTCCCATACGCCTATAGTATCAATTTCCGAGTGTGGTGGACAGCAGCCTTCACTTCCCTGGGCCAATTACTCGCCTAAGATATGCCTATGTGCCTCATAGATCAGCCAAACTATAACTCCCCCCCCCCCCGGCCCCCCCCCATCCACCACCCCGTTCGCCGATCTGCTGTGTGTCAGTCTGTTGTTCGTTCACAATAGTGGCAGGCTTCTGGACCGATTAAGATCACCTCCTGGTAAACACGTTTCTGTGGGCATCTAGTGCTATGAGCAGAAACTCTAGCCACCAACAACTTTCACTCAAATTGTTATCACAATATAAGGCCGGCCCAGAGATATAACCCCTGTAATATATCGTCTGCAAGACCCAAACAGTCATATGGTTACAACAACAAAGTTGCACACCCACACCCGTCTTGAACATTTCCTCAAGTATGGGGCCCAATGAGGAAGGCTATTTCTTCATTAGCAAGTTTTGTCATATTTAAAGCTGGTAACTTAACCTTGCTTGGCCATGTGCTTCAACTGGTATTAGAACTAGATAAGTTTGACCTAGTCATGGATAAAATAGGTGAAAGGTCAATTGCCCCTTTGGAAATAATAGAAAATTATGCAAGTAGCACCTATTGTCATCTTCCATACATAGTAATAATGGATTGGTATATGGATGCATTGTGGGATTAAGGTATTCCTTCTATCAAAAGTAGGTCAGTGTGACATACTTTTCACCTTCTCACGGGTCACTGAACATCATAGAACAGTTTATGCGGACATTGTTTTCGAGGATAATAAATAGTACCCAAGCGTGGTGCATGACTGCATCATAGCCTGGATCGGCTCAATTTGTGTCATATATATATATATATATATATATGTGTGTGTGTGGGTGGGTGGGTGGGTGGGTGGGTGGGTGGGTGGGTGGGTGGGTGGGTGGGTGGGTGGGTGTGTGCGTGTGTGAATATACAAACCTGACATCTGTTTTACTGGTAACTGAAGATCATAATATTGTTCTTCAGACTGTAGTTTCAAGAGTAGCGAACCCTGGTTTATGGGGTGGGGTGGGGGTGGGCGGGTGGCACATTGGGCTACATGTGTCTCATGTATCAAAAATATGTCACTATTTTCAACATTCTTCCACCTGGATGGTCATCAAACATGTGATGTTGGTGCATTCTAGGATAAATGCGTAAGGTGTGACATTTTTCCTGTCTTGCACTACGACAGTATTACACTAGACTGCTAGAGAGGAATATATGTTTGGCGTGGTCCATCTTGGATTTTTGTAGATTTTTAGAAATGTCTTTAAAAATCTCCGAAACCACTTGGGGGATCAATTCAAAACGCATGAAATATCATCTAGGGCAAGAGCTGAACCAAGTTTGTTCAAGGGAACTTGATTGGCCAAATGGTTTGGCGGCCTCTTGGAGTACCTATGTTTTGCCAAAAGAACTCCAGAACCACTGAACGGATTGGGCCACAATGTGAGAGATATGATTAGGCAGTGAGGCCCTTTAAGTTTGTTCAAGAGCGGGAGCTACGTCCGAAACATGACCGCAGTCGAACCAATCAAAATGCACCGTGGATGGCGGCCATATTGGACTTACAAAAATGTCCACAACCTCATTTAAAAGACTACTAAACCACCCACCAACAATTGTGACAAAAATGCATAATGCTGCAGGTGGGCCTCGTGTTTATAGCTTACACTAGTGCGCGAGCGGCCGTTGCTCCTGTTATTGTTAATTTAATAACCTAATATTGTTATTGATTGGAACTTATGTAAACAAATACTTTACAACATATGTTGCGCCATTCTCGAACCCAATGAGATCCCCAGCTGCTGCGTGTTTTAACAATTGACAATTAAATTAAATTAAAATCCTGGCACGAGGCAGGTGATTATAAATGGGGTATAATTAGTTCGTAATAGAGGGATTTGACACGTTGCTCGAGTATCTGACGTCTTATTCAAATATGCCTACGTCGGATGTTAGGTGACGTCACAATCAAAATGGCGATGCTCCGTCACGAAAGTATCTCACAACAAATCTACGAATTGTATGTCGTTGAGGAATTTACAATTTCATATACATTCTCATGCATGCTTTGAAACTAATTTGACTGGAACCATAGGCAGCAACAGCCCACAGTCAAATTAGTTTAAAAAATTCAACATCTTGCATGTATTGCTAGCTTGAAATTCAGATTCTAGGAATCCATGTTTCAAAGTGTCAAATTGTATGCTTCCAACACGTATATAACCTAGACGTGACAGACTTTTTAAATTTTGATTGTGACGTCAGCTAGCAAGTAACATGTTTGATCATGACGTCAGATACCCGAGTTCAGAGCAGATCCGTCTGTTAGACTCACGGAACATATGGCTAGAAACTAGCGACAATGTCTAGAGAAATACATGGATATGTAGAGCATGCATCTATATAATAGCTATAATATGGTGTATCGTGTAAACATGTCGTTAAGACATCCCCCCCCCCCCCCCACGCTCCTCATCATCATCACCACCACCACCACCACCATCATCATCACCATCATCACCACCACCACCATCCTCATCATCAGCAGCAGCAGCCGCAGCAGCACCACCACCACCACCACCACCACCACCACCACCACCACCACCACCATCCTCGGCAACAACGGCATTAGCTCCATCAGCATTATCATCATCATCATCATCATGATCATGATCATGATCATGATCATGATCATCATCATCATCATCATCATCATCACAAACAACAACATTGTCGTCGTTGCCCTCGCCGACGGCATCACCGCCACCGGCAGCCCACCACAACCACCGCCATCACCACCACCATAATCATCATCACCACCACCAGTCCACCACCCCCATCCTCCTCGTCGTCATCGTCCTCCTCCTCCTCCTCCTCATCATCATCATCATCATCATCATCAGCAGCAGCAGCAGCAGCAGCGGCAGCAGCAGCATTGACCGCGGCATCGCGTGTATGTTAGCGATACATCCCCACTTGGCCTTGTGTTGTAAGAATCACACCCATGATCAAGATTATCGGCATTATTTATCGCACATCGTTGATTAACACCGCACTGTTATCATCTCATACAGAATAATACGTTTATTTGTATAATCACAATTTCTAGCGTCCTTGAAACTACAGTACATCTCAGAAGCAACTTAAAATGGCTCCAACATAAAATAACACACACTTTTCTATCTGTTTCAGATGCATGTGGTTTGGCAGACATCGCCCATATTGAAAGTCTACAGGAGAAATCTCAATGCGCTCTCGAAGAATACGTCCGCACACAGTATCCGAACCAACCCACCCGCTTCGGGAAGCTGCTCCTTCGCTTGCCCTCTTTAAGGACTGTGAATGCCCAGGTAATCGAACAACTGTTCTTTGTACGGTTAGTGGGCAAAACACCCATAGAGACTCTTATAAGAGACATGTTACTGAGTGGAGGCTCATTCAACTGGTCGTATATGACTATACAATGAATTGCAAATCAGCGACTAGGTCTATACTAACTAACCAGAACACTGAATAATAATGTATGATTATTAACTGGTTTGCAGTCCAACAACTGTAAATGATTTTAAATTTTATGATTGTAAGCGAAGGTTAGTGGAACCTATAATATATATAAATATATAAAGTAGTTACTTACTTGTATGTTGCGGTGGTGCCCATGCATATATACTGTTTGTATTGGGGGGGGGGTGGGGTGGGGTGGTGGTTTGTGGTGGAAAGATTAGGGGCGGGGAGGGTGGGGTGGGCATCAGGAGCGAGCACGAACGCTGTTAGTATGTTGCTTTGAAAAGATGATTCTACAGTACAGTGCAGCTGAGAAATGACTTTACATGTTTCCAAAGCAAAATAAATCACTGTTGAATATTTTGATCGTAATTGGATTGGAAGACAGTGTTGCCTACAGTGCTGCCTACAGTGCTGCCTTAGGCAGCAATGTCTTCCAATCCAGTTATGTTCAAAATATTCAATTCTTACTAAGTAACATGTTTCTGTTTTGGAAGGGCAGCGTGTTTATTAGGTATACGGTAAGTACGGGAAATTTGTTCAACAATCAAAAAAGGTTTACCTTAACAGGTGGTACTTTATAAAAACTATCTAAATATAAAGCCAGTCCCAAGAATGACCACGTAGAAGATTGTTGTTGTTTCAAAAATAACAGTACCATAAAAGTCGAAGAAACTGCAGGGTTATGAAAGCGAGTTACCGCTCTTCTCACTATCGCCATTACACCGCCATTGAGATGGCTTACAATCGTGTATGGTCGACTGGAGATCGTGTCCCGTTGCCATGCCAATCGTAGATGATCGGCAATTCTCGTCAACGCATTACCATGGCAATCGGCTATGCTCGGCATGCTTACTATAGCTAACCCAAATGTGTTCGGCAAATGATGTCAGAGTTGCCATATCAATTGTATTGTCTCAGCACCCATGTCGTCATTTCATTGCCATATCAACATGAACAGATGTTAAATTGAGAGCGTGTAATGTCACAATTCGTCTCCATACGAAATCGAATAGTTTTGAAAAAACTTTAAAATTTCCCCATATTTATATATATATTGAGAGAGAGAGGTAAAACTGTCACAATCGCGAGATGGTAGGAGGGAGGAGGAGCTGATGGAGTGACGCGCGTGCAGAAATTAACAAGCCGTCAAACGGCGTGTTTTTCAATATGGGCACTTAGTGCTATGCTTATAATATTGTATAACTGAAGAAATGTATAAATATCTATATATGTATTTCGCGAGTGTTGGTATCTGTCAACAGTATGGCTGAGAAATAACTTAACACTTACTATTAAATATTTCGAAAGTAACGGAGGAATCCAGTTTTAACTATGCCCCGCCCATCTATAGCTAAGCTCCACACACGCTTTGTCAGTGCTGAGACCAACCGGTTCCTGCCTTCTCTGATCTCAATTTCCAGACCACTGTACATGTAAGCTGTTGAATATTTTGAATCTAATTTGACTGGGTGATGTTGCTGCCTATGGCAGCAACATCACCCAGCCAAATTAGTTTCAAAATATTTAACAGAATGTTTATTAAATAGAAAAGACATACAATTCGTACAAACCTGACGGACTAGTAACAGTTTAAGATGGACTAAATCGAGTAATTCACGAAGCAGGCCTAATTGATTACGACGTCAAGACTGCACGACGCGTAGTTGATTATGACGCCATATGATTGTCTGAGAAACTGGACTCCTCAATTGGTTCAGAAGACATTGCTGTCTTAGGCTGAATATTTCTTACATCGTCTTCAAAATTGTGCTAACTAACACGTTAGCTGATGTATGGTCTGTATATGTACCTGTTGATGTCCCTGTCAGTTGTTATAACCAAAGAATTGAACAAAGATTTTATGCTGATTATTTACAATAAATGTAATTAATAATGACGTAAATGAATAAATATATTTTAAACTAGTTTGTAGCCTAAATGATTGTAATAATCAAACAGTTATCCGAAATCTAATCGAAATTTTTTGTAAGAATTCTCTAATCCTAATTCATTTGTGTTGGATGGAAAACTGATATGAATACAAGATTTAAAGGTCCACATTCACACCAGAATGCATGGACATTTAAGTTTA
This sequence comes from Chaetoderma sp. LZ-2023a, assembly GCA_034401795.1. NCBI lineage: Eukaryota > Metazoa > Mollusca > Caudofoveata > Chaetodermatida > Chaetodermatidae > Chaetoderma > Chaetoderma sp. LZ-2023a. Next base: position 72,058,694 of record CM067360.1, on the reverse strand, counting down.
AATTTTATATACTTTTTAAAGGCTTAAATTGTGTTCCTTAAAATAAGGAAACGAAAGAAAACTTAACAAACACATGACGATTTCCTAATGTTTTGAGTTGTTAAAAAGATGAATTAGGGATGCATAGTCTAATTCAATTTCATAACTTTAAAAGGTGTATTACTTTATACGAAATGAAATCGGCATGGTTAAGATTTAATTTGGTTCATTACATTGAGGTATATATGTAAAGCGTACAATTAAACAAAATCTTTTTTCAAGCAATCTTGTTTGTCCCAGTTATGCTGTTGGCTATTTTGGAGCTGATTTTCAAAGCTGCCTGCCTGTTGAATCTATACAGACCACATTTTTCCACGGGGATTAATTATGGATATGCCGAATATTTTGAAAACAATTATACTGAAAGTTGTTGGTGGCTAAGCCACCAACAACTTTCAGTCAAATCTTTTTCAAAATATTCAGCTGGTCCAGAGTTGTTGCCGATTGAAATTATATCTGGTGGCTGGCAGTAGTCCTGACAGTTAAAATATTCAACATACATGCACGAATGTCTTGGAATTAAAATACTTGGATTTCGGAGAGAAATTTGTTAAACTATTCTATATACATTGGTACACGACAGTCATTCCTAGTCCTGTATACGTACGCGTGCGTATGGTGTCAGTGAGTGCTTGTGTGTACAGGTGTGCGCCCTAGCTTATAGTGCTATTTTCTGGTACCGTTGGTGCGTTTTACATCCTGGCGAATACTGCTACTACTAACCCATGATTTATATTAGTGCTATATTTAGTTGTATTCGTTGTTATGATACGATTAGTATGTACCCTACCGAATTTGACTGAGATTTATAGAATATATATGTACATAATAATAGTTAAATGCGTGGGAAACTCCTTTCGCGAGAGATGCACACACACACACACACAAGCGCGCACGCACGCACTCACATTGCAGTTATTTTTCAGAGCGAACGTAAAGGTGTATTAAAAGCTCACTCCAAACGTGAGCGTGGGGTCTGGTGTTGGGTTCAGTTTCAATTGGACTTTAGTAAAGATCAGCAATAACGTAACCTGTTTCCAAAAAAATAAAAATAAAATGTTTCCAAAAAAAATAAAATAAAATGTAGTTACCCCCACTTGTGTCACCAGCGCCTCAAAGCGCTAAAAATACTACGTATATCAATTAATTTCTTTAATGGTTTATATTTTTCAAGTAATTTTAATTTTAGAAGATTATTTTTTATAACTATAGGCTACTACTGGAATTTTGGCCGGCTTGACCACCAAAATGGTAGCTCTAAAGAAAATTTCAAGTTTTTGGTTAGCCAGTTTCCATTTGAAGACCAAGATAAGACTATTTTTGAAAAATTACCACTAAAATGGCTGGCTCGATTACCGAGCCAGCCATTCCAGTGGTAAAGATTACCTCAAAACCACTACATAGCTGAGGGTTTGAAGTTTGGATGGTTAACATAACACAAGAGGGGTTAAATATCTTGGACTCGCTTCCAAGTAAACTATTCGGCAGCACTTTTCTTACTAAATAACATGGTTCTGTGTTTGTTTTGAAAACATGTTAACTTATGAGCTGCGTACTAACTAGCTGCAAGATTGTTTTGAAATTGAAATCGATCCTACTGGTGTCACCGCGTTTAACGTTTAGGGTTTTAACTGTCTGACCTCTACAAGCAACTGAGTGATAATTTCAAGGGACAGTAACTCTGGAAATGATGAATATTTTGAAAACAATTTGATTGAAAGTTGTTGGTGGCTTAGCCACCAACAACTTTCAGTCAAATTGTTTTCAAGATATTCACCAGGTTACGAATTTTGTTGTCTGCAAAAATCCAACAGTCAGACTATTAAAAGGTACATTTTGATCTTAAATAGTAACTAAATAACCTGACCTATTTATTGTCCACCTTTATACGAAAAGTTTCAACAAACAAATCATTTGTTGCTTTGATTTATAGAAAGAAAACTACACTAAGACAATACACGTGAAAAACAATTAAATAATTTTCTTTGATAACCATTCCCAGTTTGTATTACTACTATTAATATGCTTATTGTTACTATTACTATTGTTGCTGTTGTTATTATTATTACTATCATGATTATATTAATATTTAATACGACTTTCAATAATTTTTCTCTATGAACGATGTTAGCTTGTTTTAAGCGAGTCCAGTCGGAAGATCCTTCGCCATTTTTTGTGGTGGGAACTTAACGTGCCCGGTTTTGGGGAAAATGCATTGAGTTAATTAAAACATATATACTAATTGATAAGTTAATTACTCGCCCGCCACACAAAGGTTCTACGCATCGTATAAGTATAATTTGCAGTCTAACTGTGGTGTAATAATTATTATAACTTTTAAATAAATCTTAACCGAAAGTTTAGAACTTTTGCATTATTATTATTATTATCATTATTATTATTATTATTATTTAAAGAAAATAATGGTATTTAGTTTGTTGTGTTGACTTGTTTTTGACAAAAACTATTTATGGTTCAAAACCGACTTTATTTGTTTATTACGTAACTAGTTATTTTTGTTTCATATATATTATTGTATATTTAAAATTAATGAATACATTTTTGTTTTTTGTTGAGTACTAGGAGAATAAAGGTATCCGATCTGTCACTCAATTATCTGACGTCATAATCAAAAGACGTCACATTTTAGCCGACATCACAATCAGAATGAGGCAGCGGTGAATTCTAATCCAGATATCTGTAAATATTCAACAGAAAATTTCTTACATCGTATTCAAAGTTGTACTAACATGGTGTTTTTTAAAAACGTGTTAAGTTATTACTGTAAAAGCTGGGCATCTTTTTTCTTAATATCATGAGTAGATTTATAATTTAGCTTAGTTATTTTTTTAGAAGCATTTCTCCCTTTTATAACCTGTTGCATAGCATTAATAATTATTTTAAACGTTATAGAATAAAGATTACTATGTGTAAACCCTTCGTACTAACATACGCGCACTCACGTAGTTACGCTGTTCGTACTCGATACGGGCGAGGGTCGTGCAATAGCGCGATGGGGTTAAACAGGGCTTAAATAAACTACCTTCCATAAATTTAGACGGTTGTTGTTGACAAGATTGCATTTACGACCCTTAATTTGAAACTAAGTACACAGCTATAATATTAACAACGCGTGCTAAGTTGACTTTTTAAAATGCGTTGCTAGGATTGTGAAGGCTAACCACCCGCTAAGCCATTACAAAATCAGTAGTCGTGACAACGGAATATATGAAGTAGGCCTATATGTAACAGCCTTTTTCAAATAGGTTAAAACATGATTTGAATAAGCTAATATTATTCGAATGCTGTCAAGATTTATTGGTGCATTCTATCTGATTACTATGTTGCCATGTAGGCTATAAGCATGCGTGACCATTTCAACGATAAATCTCTGAAAAAGTAAATTCTTTACGATGCATAGCATATTCTAATGAATATTTTGAAATTAAAATGACTGGACGCCATTCCTGTCTTAGGAAGCAATGACTTCCAGTTATATTAATTTCATAATATTCAGAATTTTCAAAAGCAGTCCTGTTTGTTTGCCTTAAGATTGAGATACAGGGACTGTCATTAAGAGGGTTAAGAATTAAGCAATTCTAGGCCTATTTGAATAAAATAAGAGCATACTATCGAAATTCTGATATAAGTTACACGATAGCAGTAGAATGCATTACTTACAGCTCAGAAATAACTTGTATCCAAAGCAGACGAAAAATTACTGTTTAATATTTTGAACTTACTTCGATCAATCGAGTTATGTTCAGAATACTCAACAGCACATTTACTAACTAACGCGTTTATGTTTTTGTATTGGAAACATTATAACTGATTTTATGAGCAGGACTGTAACTGAAATCTTGATGACGAAGGATAATTGATGAATCCAATTTCTCAGTCAATCATATGACGTCATAATCAACCACGTCACATGTAGGCTGACGTTATGATCAATTATGTCATGAATGACAATATTTAGTCTGTTATAACCGCTTAATAGTCTGTCAAGTGTACGAATTGTATGCCATAGGCAGAACCCAGTCGAATTAGATTCAAAATATTCAACAATTTACCTGTATAATTGTGATTCAGAGATTGTAGGGACCGATTGATCCCATCATGGGGAAAGCGTTGGCGGAGCTTGGCTAGAGATGGGCGGGTCATTCCACCATTGTTTACTTACTGCGTTGCTGTTTGTTGTAAGTGTTGTTGTTGCTGTTTACTTTATTTGAGTTTTCTTTAGCGATATAGCGCACCTGAGCAACAGGTTTTACGCATCACGTTCGTTCCATCAGTACATATGCACCAACAAATTGCATACAGATACTAGTGCAAAATATGCACACGGGTGAACTTGTTGTCAGTAAAGGGTTGAGTGAAAGAAAATGGATGAACATGTTGGATGAAAATAGGATACTGTTCTGTTTCTTCCACCCAGCTTACTGCTGTACGCGACAGGTTGCGAGAGCTTACACATGAGCTCATTTGTCTTATACAACTCGATTGCTCGTGTGCGTTTATGTATGACTTTTGGTCAGTCCACTGTCAACATATTCTGCTGCAAATTTGACGAATATTCTTGCGAGCTTCTTAGTTTTGTTGGAATTTAGAAATTGTATTTAAGAATTAATTAAAAATTGTTAAGCTTTCATTTCCTGAACAACAGGAATTATAGCAAATCTACAATTGATTTAAACTGTATTTATAGCAGAAACAAACAAAAGAAATTTGGTAAATTCGTGACAAAATAAACTGTAAATATTGTTTGTGATATCATATGTGAATATTGACTACACCGAGACCCACAGACGAGGTCGTGAATTCTCATTCCGACTATATATATATATATATATATATATATATATATATATATATATATATATATATATATATATATATATATATATATATAAATAAAAATATACTATATATATATATATATATATATATATATGTGCGTGTGCGTGTGCGTGTGCGTGTGCGTGCGTGTGTGCAATATAGTTCATGTGAAAAGAACATTGCTTTACCAGTAATATCTTACTGTATTCAGAATTTACGAATCTAAGTCTATTACAAGAAAAAAGATTTTATAGAGGTTTTGATTAAAGAAACTATGTCCAATTTATTATATAAAATATTTTAATTGCATTTTTTAGTAAAACGAATTGTTTTCATGTATAATTTAGTAATATGAATATTGGATACTTACCCGCGAAAACGTGTAGCCTTTGTTACAACCAGGAAAAGGTCTTACTTGTTACAGCAACTGTAGGAGGCATACTGATGTACATTTTGGAAACGATTTTGCTGAACGCTGTTGCTGTCTTGGACTGCAACAGCTTTCAGCAAAATTGTTTTCAAAATAAACACCAGTTATCGTATTACGGGGAATTGAATTTGTGAATTTGAAATTTCAGTGAGTGTGGGAGTGATAATTCGAGCGAATATGAATACTGGCCTGAATACTGTACACGAAAGCTTGTGAAGTACTTTATGATTTGTAGGTTAGTACACAGTCACCACCATCATCATTGTTACCGTTGTTTGTCCACAAATATAGTAAAACCTTTTTAAATATCATTTTTAAATATTGTTAATAAACTTAATTAAAATCAAAGTATTAATTGAAGAATTATCTCATTGCTTCCTGTCTGTATTTATACACAATAGTCCTGTGTCCAAGACACTGTTCATTGTACGTCATTAAACATGTTATGCTCATTAATAACACCTAATGTTGTTTATTCATTCCCCTGTTCCATCCATCCATCCATCCATCCATCCAACCGCGGGCCCTCCCGTCCATCCACCCGCCCGTCCGTCCATCCACCCGCCCGCCCGCCCGCCCGCCCGCCTACCCACGCACGCATCCATCCATCCATCAATCCACCATCCGTTCAACCACCCATGTATTCACCCAACTACTGGCACATGCATTCACCCAAGTACTAGCCCATCCATCCATCCATCCATCCATCTATCCATCAATGTATCCGCCCATATAGCGACCCATCCATCCCATCCATCCACCCACTCACCCACCCATCCATCCACCTATCCATCCACCCACACATCCATCCATCCACCCATGTATCCACACAACTACCAGCCCATCCATTCATGCATCCGCGCGAACCCGGACATCCATCTATCCATCCACCAGCCACCCTCCCGTTTCCCTCCATCAGCCCCAACTCTGCATCCCCCCACGCACGCACGTACGAACACACACATCCATCCACCACCAATCCATCCATCCATCAATCCACCGACACACCCACCAACCCACACACGCACGCACTCAATCAATCAATCGCACGCACGTACCAATGTATTCACCCAACTAACGACCCATCCATCCACCCACTCAGCCACCCATCCATCCATCCACCACCACCCACCCACTCAACCATCCATGCACCCACGTATCCACACAACTACCAGCCCATCCATTCGTACATCCGCGCGAACCCACACATCCATCCATCCATCCACCTGCCACCCTGCCGTTCCCCTGATCCGCCCCCACGCACGCACGCACGCACGCATACACACACACGTTGTTATATACACACATCAATCCATTCACCCACATCCATCCATCCTTCCGGCTGTCCATCCATCCATCCAATCAATCAAGCAATCAATCAATCAATCAAATCCATCCGTCAGTTGCGTATCCATTCACCTATTCACCCCATCTAATTTTTGATAACCTAGCCAGAATGACCAAGTAAGCGTATGCCATGGCAACCGTCCATTATGCGTTGTTCATCTTCCGTCTCAACTTTTGTTTTAATACCTATCTCCAAAACGTCTTGGCAGATTTGAGCCAAATCTGAGTTGAAGGATTCTAGTGTGTTAGGCTCTAGATCTGCTATTCAGAATATTAGTCAATTTTTCGGCATCCATCTTTTCTACAACACTACGCTACTCCTCTGCAATTAATGGCCTGATTTCAACACAACTTGGATGAATTGGAACGATCCTATGCCGATATGTTTCAAATAGCAAAGGATAATTTTGGATTTTCCGAAAGATTTTCGGAAATCCTTTAAAACATATTTCCTAAACCGCGTGAAGGATTTAAATCAAATTTGGCTTGAAAGATCCTATGTAGGGAGGCTTCAGAATTTCTATTTAGGATTTTTATTGGTCAGATGTCGGCGGCTATCTTGGACTATCCGAAAAGATTCCAGAACTCCATTAAAACGCATCTTCCTACACCACTTGGCAAAGTTTAGGCAAATTTGGCTGCAACGATCTTATGGTGGTAGGCTCCAGATCATATATTCATAACTTTGATTGGACGATTTTTCCGTCGACCCTCCTGTATTTTCCGAAAAATTTCGGGAATTTCTTTAAAGAGGCCTCAAACGGTACTCCTCATTAATCAATGACACGATGTCGATGAAACCTGTGTGGAACAATCGTAGTGTGGTAGGCGTCAATACTTCTAATGAGAATTTGAATTGGTAAATTTATTTGACCGCCATAATGGATTTTGAAATTTGCCCAAAAAATATTTTAAAATCTTACTCGTAATTTTAGGAGTAAGATTGTAAACTATTTTCTGGGCATATTTCAAAATCGAAGATGGAAACCAAATAAATTGACTAATTCAAATGGCCACAATTTGTACTTTTTTATTGCAAAATTTTTATTTCTGGTCAGAAATATTGAAATCTGTAGTCATTAACATGGTGATTCTACTTGAAATGTCAATGTTCTAGGTGCGCGATAAAGGCCGCTTGGGACTCGTGTTCTTTGTTTGGACACGGTCTACGAATGCCACAAGACACCCATGCGCAAAGAAGATTGTCACGGACCTTTCCATTTTTAGCTATGCCCCACCCATCTCTAGCTAAGTTCCACCCACACCTCAGTCGTGATGGGATCGATCGATCTCTGAACTCCCTGACTATCAATTTCCAGAAAACTAAGCAACTAAGATGTTGAATATTTTGCCACTAATTGCCTATGACGGCAACAGCGTCCAGTCAAATTAGTTTCAAAATATTCAACAGCATGTTTATAAAATAGTAGAGACATACAATTCTTACACCGTGTCGGACTATTAAGAGTTAAAGACGGGAATAATATAATCATTTATGACGTAATGATTGTGATGCCATCCTACACGTCGCTTAGCTGATTATGACGTCAATATGACGTCAAATCATCGATGGATAACCTGGAAAGGTGAATTCACTATACTCATCGTCAACACATATGCAGCTCCCAGACGTAGCCGCCGCACAAACTTACTAAATGTGCGATGTGTAGCTAACAGACCTACAAAAATCGGCACTAGGCGCTTTGACGAGCAAGACTGAGGAATCTGACTGAGGACAAGAAAGGTGGCTAAAGGACTGATTGCAGGTGCTGGGTGTTCTAGCTACTGCCGTGGCATGCTACGGTACATCATCACCGTAACTTCTAATCCACTGGATGAATCCAGTTCTCACTATTCACCGCCCATCTCTAGCTAAGCTCCACCCACGCTTTGCCCGTATTGGGATCGATAGCTCGATGCATTCTCTGCATCTGAATTTGCAGAAAACTACAGGTAATAATAACTACTGCCATAGTATAAATATCTATAATAATAATGTCTACCCCATATGCTGTGTAAATGGCCTGGGTGAATAAAGAAAACTGAAAACTGAACTGAAACTGATTGACTGAGAAACCCGATTCCTCCATTATGTTCAATGCATTTAACAGAAGATGTCTTACATCGTGTTCAAAATTGCCTTACATAATTACTCACGCTGCAGAAGGCCTGTGTGGGTATTGTGATTGGTGCCGTCTATCTATATATGTGTGTGCGTGCGTGCCGGCCTGCCTGCGCGCGTGCGTCTGTCTGTCTGTCTGTTTGTATGTTTATCCGAGGCATATCGCGTGAATCCTATGATGTAGAATGACCAAAATTAGCATATATATTGACATCATGAGTAGCTAGAAATTTTTTAGTTTGGGGTAAAAAATCTAGGCCACTTGTTGACTAAGTGCATCCCAAAACACACATTTTTAGTCATAGATCGGAGCACCAGTAGGTAGAGGCACCAAATTTGGCACATAGATTGATATTATGGGTGGTTAGAAGAATTGCTAGGTTGGAGTCACAAGGTCCAAAACCGAGGTCACAGGGTCACTTAGTGCATACCGGAATACCCATTTTCGTCAATAACTCTGCAATGCAAGAAGGTAGAATCACCAAATTTGAACATACATTTCATATTGCGGTTGGCTAGAATGAAAATTGTTTCAGGACAAAAGTGCAAACATGCATGTCACGATGCCACTAAGCGCAACCAGAAATAAGCATTTAAAGCCATAAATCGAGAAGGAAAGTAGGTAGAATCACCAAATCTTTCCCCATCCGTTCATATTATAGGTGGCTAGAAGTTCTACAAGTTTCAAGACAAAGCATCGATTATTTTTGTCACGAGGCCATAAAGCACATCCTGGAATACACCGTGTGTTCTATGACTCTGGAATGCAAGAAGGTGGAATCGCCAGATTTAGCACCCGCCTTCATGGTGTGAAAGCTCATGATAGATTTGAGTTTGAGGTCAACGGATCAGCTATCTAGGTCATTGGCGGGGGTGTCACTAAGTGCATTCTCAAAACGGAGTGCAAAGGCGTGAGACAGCATCTCCGTCGAGTGCATTCTAGCTCTGTTTTATGTTCATTGTAGTCAACAGAAAAGTCCTTACACCGTGCTCAGAATTGTACTGACTTACATAATTCACATTTCCAGAGTATCCATCTATCAGCTGACGTCAAATGACGTCATAATCAGCTAAGAGGTGTGTATGATGACATCATAATCATTACGTCATAAATGATTCTATTAGGTCCGTCTTTAACTCTTAATATTCCGACACGTTGTACGAATTGTCTGTCTCTACTATTTAATAAACATGCTGTTGAATATTTTGAAACTAATTTAACTGGACGTCGTTGATGCCTTAGGCAGCAACATCGTCCAGTCAAATTAGTTTCAAAATATGCAACAGCAGTCAGGGAGTTCAGCGATCGGTCGATCCCAACACGAGTGATGTATGGGGGAGCTTAGCTAGCGATGGGCGGGGAATGGCTAAATATGGAAAGGTACATTCTGTGTTTGTTTTGGATACACGCTAACTTGTTTCTGATCGTATCGTAGATAAGCGGCTCCAGGATCACAAAGCGCATCAATGTATTGAGATTACATTCCATTCATATATAACCATAGGTTATGCACCAAGTGCAAAACAGTTATTAGACTCTATGCAAGATTCCTAACCCCACCACATTCTTTCCAATGATCTCATGCCATACCGTTGCTCCGACTCACGATACAAGTGCATGGTGTTCGTGGGTTATATTGAGATGGAAAACATATATGTAAGAAATGTAGAAACGCACGCGTGCAGATGTGCATGCCTGTGCGGGGGGGGGGGGCCTCACATGCACGCACGCGCGCATCCACACATCCACACACGCACACGGACTCACGTGCACACGCACGTACATACAGAGACACACACTTACATGTTTAAGATCACACACAAACACTCTCCCGCAACACACACGCCTAAGAGTGCCCCCCCCCCCATATACACAAGCACGCTCCGTCACGCACACCTATAGCTACACACACACGAGCGCGCGCACACACACACACACGCACGCACACACGCACGCACGCACGCACGCACGCACACGTTTCGAGATAGAGTTCCCGTGCAACCTGTCTCATGTCTCTATAGAAGTGGTTTATTTACGACCTGTGTTAAAGAAACACACGAATCACCTTCCAATAGACAGGTGGTCTCTTTATCAGGTCATAGTGTCTCTTTGTAACCGAACATTGTTCTTCCTTGATACGAAGAGAATGTAAGAATGTGGCAAAACTGGCGAGAAGTCTTTGTTACAAAGGAGAGATTACAAATATGAGAGATCAAAGAAGACACTAGATTACAGGGACATCTGTGTGACATTTCCCAACCTTCAGGAGGCCAATAGATGATTTCGCTAACATGCCATCAGGTATCTCTGCCTAGCATTAACTCGTTTATATACATCCACTCTCCCTCATCTACCCTACAACCCGCTCCAACCACTTACATTCCTTATCATATATCGGTACAATCACCTTTGTAACACCACCGAATGCTTAAGTAAACCTTATATCCTTTTGCCCAGACGCGTAGTCTCAAATATGAATATATGACGATAGATGGTTGCGCTTGGTACTGTATCAACTTTTCATCTGATACGACAACGGCTTCCAGTCAAACAGTTTCCAAAATATCTATATAAACAACAATAGCAGGTATTGCAGAGACAATATATGGAACATATACTGATACGTATGTTTCAGAAGCAATGTGTGATACGTGTTTACATACGGGCTCTTGCATGTGGAATTCTATCCATTATGTATATGTTTTATATTTTCCGTTTTAAACCTGAACGAAAAACATTATTTCCAGATTTACAATTGGCGAATCCTCAGTATTCCTTTCTGCCTCGCGCGGCGCGCGCGAGGCAGAAAAGGAATACTTCGAATTCACCAATTGTAATCTGCAAATGTTTTTTGTCCTTTTGATACTGAATGTAACCTTTGAGAGCACTCTGGAGAATAACAAAGCAGTTCGCCCTCGATGACCTCTCTCGAACCCTGTGTCTCGAATTAAGCAGATGACCCTTCGCTGTAATTTTTTTGATCGGGTCAAATTTCATAAAAATATAAAAAGCTGCATTTGGCTGGTGCTGACCGATCCGTGAGCAAAGAACGACAGCTGTCCGTGGTCAGTCCATTGTTGGATGGTCAGTGGTTTAGTACCAGTTGTTTTTGTTCGAAGAGGCAGTTGGTGATGGTGCTTGCTACTTGACCCCTCGGGTTGTGACCAGTGGCCGGAGCTTAATCCTTCGGACTCAGGTGTCCAATGGCAGTAAAACATTAAGTAGCGGTCGGTAATTAATGCAATGTTGTGATTAATCAGAGACGATGCTAAGGTTTCCAACTCGGCAAACATGCCACGAATATGTGACCGTGAGAGGTCAAAACGCATTAGATGTCGATGTCGGATAGATGATAGCGGGGAAAGTCACATGTACACGCACGTAAAACAATAAATGCTAACACGTGAACTACTTCACGCTATGCGTCTCATTGTTGATCTACAATTGGGTTCTATATTGAAATTTATATTGAAGCAAAGGTTTTTAAACAAATTTTTCATTATTGATATTCGCAACTCCCATCCTATGACCATGTTATACCTGAATATGTATTCACCCTGCGAATGGTTAGCCGCCTGACGGCTGCAAGCTAACATACAATAATTTCAATGGGCAATAACTCTAGATCAGTTGAATATTTTGAAAACAATTTGACTGAAAGTTGTTGTCGGCTTAGCCACCAACAACTCAGTCAACTTGTTTTCAAAATATCCAGCCGATCTAGGAGTTAGACTCCAGGGAAAATGTAATCTGAAGCAATTCAGCAGACAGCGAGTTAATGCAAATAATAGCAGAATGAATAACTAACTAACCGACTGTTCCAGTGGACTGGCCATCACCGTGGAACGGGCCATCGCAAACGACATCGGTCAATAGGAATCAAATCATAGTGCGGAAATTTGAAAAGGGAAGGACTCATATTTGTTTATTGGACATCGTGTGAACCATCAAGAAGATGACAAGGGAATTGGCAAGATCAAGTTGTGATTAGCATGTATTTGCGTTTTTTTAACACCAACTTCTTCACTGCAGCATGGACGTGATGACTGATATGATATTGCAGTTACATGGCTATTCTTATACGTTGAGTAAGCAGATAGTTAGATAGCTATATAGCTAGATAGATAGATAGGTAGATTAGATAGATGGATAGATAGATAGATAGATAGATAGATAGATAGATAGATAGATAGATAGATAGATAGATAGATAGATAGATAGATAGATAGATAGATAGATATGTAGGTAGGTAGGTAGGTGGGTGGGTGGGTGGGTGGGTGGGTGGGTGGGTGGGTGGGTGGATGGATGGATGGATGGATGGATGGATGGATGGATGGATGGATGGATGGATGGATGGATGGATGGATGGATGGATGGATGGATGGATGGATGGATGGATGGATGGATGGATGGATGGATGGATGGATGGATGGATGGATAGATAGATAGATAGATAGATAGATAGATAGATAGACGGATAGATAGATAGATTGATAGAGAGAGAGAGAGGCAGGCAAGCACGCATACAGGCAGGCAGGCAAGCACGCATACAGGCAGGCGGGCAAGCAGTCATGCAGGCAGGCAGGCAGGCAGGCAGGCAGGCAGCCAGGCAGGTAGTTAGGTAGGTAGGCAGGCAGGCAGGCAGGCAGGCAGGCATGCATGCAGGCAGGCAGGCAGGCAGGCAGGCAGGCAGGCAGGCAGGCAAGCAGGAAGATAAGCATAGATAGATAGAGAGGCAGGCAAGCAAGCAGGCAGACATGCAGGCAGGCAGGCAGGCATGCAGGCAGACAGACATGCAGGCATGCAGACATGCAGGCAGGCAGGCAGGCAGGCAGGCAGGCAGGCAGGCAGGCAGGCAGGCAGGCAGGCAGGCAGGCAGGCAGGCAGGCAGGCAGGTAGGCAGGCAGGCAGGCAGGCAGGCAGACATGCAGGCAGGCAGACAGACAGACAGCATGACAGACAGACAGACAGCATGACAGACAGACAGACGTGCAGGCAGGCAGGCAAATGATCTTACATAGCGTGAATCTGAATAAGAAAACCTTCATAGAAGCAGCCATAGATAAACATGACAATATATTAGCCCAATCATATTAATGATATTAATAGACCCAATGCCATCAGTTAATGGCTATGTCATATTCAGCGTGCAGACATATGCAAACCTCCAGTAGCGACCACCTGTCTTTTGGGTCCGATATACAATGGTTCCCTAAGACAGGTGTGCGAAAGACCACGTGTCTTAAAGAACCTATGTCTGTCGGCCCCAAATGACATTGTATGGCAACGTAATTGGATCAATCAACACAATCGACCTTTAGTGGCGAGCTTCTTTGTGCATCGTAATATGGCCGCTTAAGACAGGTTATGTATGGTTTTTTCATCTACGTGTTTTATTTTTACGTGAGCCATAATACCGTATTGTAGTATTTCGTCAAAGGTGATACCGGAAGGATTAGGCCTGGCATCTGACAAAACAGAGACTAGTTGCAGGAAACGGATTTCGGAAAACTTGCCTTATGATCGAAGATGTGTCCTTTCTTGAAAACGGACCCTGTGAAAGCCAGGGATAATAATAGTTTTCAATCTCTGTAATGCTATACAGGTAAGCTGATGTATAATGCTTATTATTCTATCTACGTACGCATCCAGTTGACACAGTAGAGGGATCAGATCTGTCACCCACGTGTCTGACGTCATAATGTAATACATAATCGCTTACCTGACGTCACAATTATAATAACGTAAGTCAGTCAGCAAGGTTAAATAGTCATTTACGAAAGTGTATGAATTGTCTATGTGTTTGTGAATTTATAAATTAAAACACATTCTGTTGAATATTTTGAAACTAATTTGACTGGGAGCTGTTGCTGTCAAAAACGAGCTGGGAAAACGAGCTCACAGTCAAATTAGTTTCAAAATATTCATCAGCTTACCTGTATAGTTACCTTGAAATTGGGATTCTGCGAAATTGAAACTAATTTGACTGGGCGCTATACCGTGGAAGAGACACGTATCTGTGAACACGCTGGAAAAGATGTACTCACGTGAAATACGAAGCAGACTGTACACAGAGGAATTAGCTAAAGAGGCGGTGAAGAATTGAGAGAACCCTGATTATAAGTGGGCTACAGGGCCGGTACTGGGCCAATACTGGGTCAAACAAGTGAAAGAACCTGCGTTATCACGGAAGATCTCATCAGTCAATAGAAGGATCAGTTCCAAGCATCAATTCATGAATCCAGGTTATCGATGAATAATACGCCGTCATAATCAACAACGTCATATGTAGGCTGACATCATAATTAATTTCGTCATGAATGACGCGAGCCATCCGTCATAACAGTTCCTGAAGTTGTACTAATTGTATGCCTTTACTATTTAATAGATCATGTGCATTCACCGCGCCAAGTTAAATTAGTTTCAAAATATTCAGTAGTTTACCTGTATAGTTTTCTTGAACTTAATATTCAGATAGTGCATGGGTCGATTGATCCTCATACGGGCAATGCGTGGTTGGGGCTTAGCTAGAGGTGGGCAGGCTAGATGGGTGGGCGGACTGGATTCCTCCATTCCACCAGGTGTGACAGAAGCAGCCAACTATAAATTGAGAATCTCTTTATGAATGAGTTCATCCACATATACATATCTACAAAGCAAAATACTAAAGAAAATGACGATCTATTTCGTGGCGGCGAACCATGGAGGAAAAGTAAAATCCTGGGCTCACTGCTTTGCAGTACGGCTGACATTGCTGCACGCTGCGTCCTGGGGAACATGGCTTCCCAGTCTTTCTGGAAGCTATGGATTCGTAAATCAAAGATGCCCTTGATTAAAAGGTTACGTGTATACAATGCAACCCGCGTATCCTTGATGCAGTATAACTGTTAACAGCTGGGCAGCTCCAAAGCCAGCTCTAGACAAACTCGATGTCTGCCACCACACCCACCTACGCACCATCACCGGACGCCGATGGCCAGACAGCATAATCTCCTATGCCCCGCCCATCACTAGCTAAGCTCCACCCACACCTCGTCGTGTTGGGATTGATCGATCCCCGAATGCCTTAGCTATCAATTTCATGGAAACTATACAGGGAAGCAACAGCGCCCAGTCAAATTAGTTTCAAAATATTCAACAGAATATTTATTAAATAGTAAAAGCAAACAATTACGCAGCGGAATGGAGTGAAGAAATTTGGATGACGGATATTGTAAGGATTTCGTGCTTGGGATAGTGTGGGAAGATCTGGGCTCTTCTATGGATCCTTTTTCCCAGCAACGATCCGCGATTTCCCAGCAACGATCCGCGTCTGGAATATGCTTCCTGTGCCGGTGAGAGATTCTGTCACTCTTCTAGAATTTAAAAGCAAATTCAAGGCTATGTCACCCATACGACAACCCCCTGAGTGGTATTACGTAGGCCCGAGGTTTGCCAACATAATGCTATGCAGGCTCCGAAATGGTTGTAGTTCTTTAAACCGACATCTATTTGACAACTTTCTGTCGGAATCTGCCAGTTGTCCTTGTGGGCACAATGATGAATCTACAAACCACAACCTCTTACATTGTGCCCTTTTTAACGAGCAAAGAGTCATTTTCCAAAATCAGCTTGCCTTGAACGATATTTCTCTTGCTAATCTTACGGTCAACCAGCTTCAATACGGGACTTACACTGCCAACTTGGAAATGAACAAACTGATCTGTAATACGGTATGTCAATACATAATTAACACCAACCGCTTTCAGTAGCTTCCCGTTCGCGAACTTATAGTTTAAGGGGTAAATGGACAGCAGCCCAACACGCACAGGTCGGGGCGAAGGCAGCACCTAGAGCTCACCTCTGCTATTCTTCCATTTGATCTTATTCCTCGCTCTCTCTATCTCTCACCATCTCTCCCCCCTTTCCCCCTCTCTCTCTATCTCGGTCTTTCTTCCTACTCTCCCCCACTTCACACTCAACATCCACACACTTATGCACACTAATAGACTACAATTAATTAAACTATTATGATTTGCCGCCATTTTGTTGTAAAAGAGTTTTGAATAATCTGTATGTGTATGGGAGACACGGGCATAAGACAATTTGTACAACAACGCATAGACCGTCTTCAAATATGCGTTCGTGACGTACTTATCGACGTCATTCATGACGTCATTCATTATGATGTCATTCTACACACCACGCAGTTCATTATGAAGTCATATGATGGGTGGGTACTCTGGAAAGGTCCATTAGAGCTCACAATTCTACTTATATCAATTAACTCCTTAATGGTCAAGACGTTTTCAAGAAAATAATGAGTTTTTCAATGAAATTTACAAAGATAACTTTCTGCTGTTGTGCAAATAGACATTCTTCAAAGATCATTACAGGTGTTGTTTTTGGCCGGTTTGACCATGAAGATGGTCAGGAAAATTAAGTTTTCTCTTAGCAAGTGTCTATTTCCCGGCTGCGAGAAGACTATTTTTGAAAAATTACTACCGTAGTGTGACTGGCTCGGTTACCGAGTCAGTAACTCCAGTGATAAATTAAAAAAAATCATATTCTCTTAGCTGAAAAAATGGACATTCGTCAAGACCACTACATAGTCCGTTTTCTGGTGATCTTGGCCATTACAGAGTTAAGTTAACAGAAGTGGTTTAAGTAATGACACATGATTGTGGTGACATTTCAAGAACATTAAAATTAGATCACGTTCAATCAAATCCAAAGCTCAGAAGAGTTTCAGAGTTCTTCGTCCATGGGCGAGGATATATTGTATAGGACGCCCACGTGAAGCGTGGTGACCCCTCCTGGTTGTCTTAATCCTCAATTCAATCTGTTAACCTTTTCAGCACGTGTAGAACCTTCCAGATTCAGGCAATATCAATACTGCTAAAACAGTATCACTAAAGCATATAAGAATGTATCCGGAAAACATATAAATGGGTAATTAATAGGATTGTAATTATCACATGCTGCTAAGATAATCATGAGGCTGCAGTAATCCTCGGTAACTCTGTAACTCTCTCTATGTAGGCTGTAGGCTTGTGCGCTTATAGCTTTGAGTGATCGTGATCGATTATTAAAAGATAATCGTGATTACTCGATTAATCAGCTTGGATACAAATTACCAAAACATAACAGCAAAAGAATATCAATGACGAAAACCGCATTGGTGTTTAGAAAGGCCCATTTGCAGGGCAAGAGAAGACTATTTTTGAAAATGTATCACTGGAATGCCTGGCTCGATTTTCGAGCCAGGCATTCCAGTAATACATTTTCAAAAATAGTCTTCTCTTGCCCTGCAAATCGGCATGAATTCACTAAGCAAAATGACATTTTTCATAACCGATCGCATTAAAAAGTAATTGAAAGTTAGGTTTTGAGATATTTTAGGCAATAGAAAATATTCACGACTATTCGATTATTTAATTTTGAATCATATACATTCACGATTTAAAACATAAACGCGATTTTCGACTTAATCACACAATCGCGCAAGCCTAGTAGGCTGAGTCAGGTAGCGTCTCCAACATCACCGATTACCCTTCTAGAATCCAGAATGCTCATTGAGTAGCTACTAAACAGCGCAGTAAAGTAGTGTTAAAGATCAGCACCGCAAATGTGAAATTGTGTGTTTATAGATTAACAAGGCATGTCGGTGAGTTTCGTTGTGGAGTGGAAGAACGTATAGGCAGAGTGGTTTGCATGGTGAGAAAGAAGGGTGATCATATCGTCTTATATCTCAGGTTGGTTCACCGTATTGACAGTAAACATGGAAACATGATTCCCTATATCAAGCGGATGGAGCACAGTGATATTGAGATCATGAGGTGAAGGTGCAAGGTCACTGTGGCCTTGGTATAATGCTCTATTTCATATGGTTAAGGGTTTGGCTTAGCTCAACATGTAGTTTTATATCTCAGGATTGATTCACGATATTTAGATTAGGTTTCGACACATGCTTCCCTATGTCAAAGGGATGGAGGACACTCATATTGAGGTCAAAGGTCAAGGTCTCTCTAACTTTGGTATAAAACTAATTTTACGGTTAGGTTTAGTTGAGCTCAATATATTTCCATACATCTGGGGAGTGGGATTAAGCTTGAACACATGCTTCTCTCTATCAGATAGATGGATCACAATAGACAATGCGGTCAAAGGTCATTGTAGCATTTGCATAAAATGCAAGTTTGAGCAGTAATGTTCTTCTTAGCTCATCATGTCTTTATTTCAGAGTTCACCAAGTTATTGGAACTAAGCATGGGTATACAGTTACTTCAAGCAGTAGGAGTAGCACAAAGACATTCATACCTTTGATAACAATAACGTAATAGGTAGACCATATCCCCATTGCTTATACATAAAGACATCAGTGTTGCACTGACTGAATACTGCCACAAATTTGGGCATATTGCATTTCCAAATGCAAATCCAGATTTGTATCCAGATTACAATGACAATGGTCATTGTAATCTGGATACAAATCTGGGTTGGCAATATGCCAAACTTTGTGGCAGTATCCAGTCAGTGCAATACTGATGTCTTGTGTATAAGTCATGGGGGTATGGTCTACAACTACTACTACTACTACTACTACTACTACTACTACTACTACTACTACTACTACTACTACTACTACTACTACTACTACTACTACTACTAATAATAATAATAATAATAATAATCGTTATTTATTGAGGGTAGCACTTCAAGTACACGGCCTGATCTAGCAGAGGCCCTCATTAACATATATACACATTTTTTATATATATAATATGTACAAATTTATACATCTATGTACAGACAAGGAACTTAGGGAATATATTTCTTTTAATCATATAATATTCTGAATGTATTAAGAGTAATTTGAACAAAACTACTGACACTTTCAACAGCAGCAAACTTTCAATCAAATTAGCATTGATATATTCAGCATTGTAAAGTAAATTCCTTTCTTTTCTGCTGAAATGCTTTGGAAACAATGCAATACAGAAACAATAGATTTAGTAAAATTATTGTCATTACCCACACCGTCGAATGTCTTAACCCTTTAGTGACTAAATTTGTCAAGAAAACCTCAATTAGGTCTATCTATTGTGAAATGTCCGTTTCCAGGACAAGACAATGCCATTCTTGGAAATTTACCACCGGAAAGACTGGCTCGATTATCGCGCCTGTCATTCCTGTTATAAATTTTCAAAAATAGTCCTCTGGACTGCAAATGGTCATTTCTCTAGCCGATTTTATGGACTTGTTTCTAGGCTTGTGCATTTATAGGTCAAAGAGCGGAAGAATCACCAAATTTGACATAGCACTTCATAATGTAGGATAAAATCACAAGGTTCAATCGAAAGTTTGTATCTTAAAGGTTAATTAGGCATATATAGTTTACTGAAATTAAGAACTCACCAAAGCACATGCACTCCCAATCACACACACTCACTTCCACACGCACATGAACTCATGTACATACATTCCCGTGGGTTTACATCCAATATAGTAGGTCTACGCCAACATCTAACCATTTCAACACTAGTATTAGAACTCAAGTCATGCTATTAAGCTGTTGCATATCTTAAGCATAATTTGAATGAAAGGTCTTGATACCTTCGGCAGCAACACTATCCAGTCAAATTAGTATCAAAATTATACAGCAAGGGAACCTATTTTGTGTCTATATTTCGTGCTCTAATGATAAAGGATCGGGAAAGTTGAAAAATATACGATATATATATTCATCACAAAGTAAGCATATGGCCCCGTAAGTGTGCACAATCACATAATAATGTGACGGACAATAGTATAATACAATTTCACAATGCATACACAAAACTATTTACATTAGGAGAAGTATTTTCCATGCATGTACTATATGACTATCCTGAAACTCTAACCTTTGGATTGGCGATATGTGAAATGGTCATTTGCTGGTCCGGAGGAGTGTTTACGACAATTGGACACAGGAATGATTGACTCGGTTACCGAGCCAGTCATTCCAGTGCTCCATTGTCGGAAACACTCCTCTCCTAGGCCGCCAATGTCCTTTCATTGTATGTTTAAGGTTCTCTTTTTTTCTCTTTTTTTTTTAAACATATTTTTATTGTAATAAATGTATTTAGAGAAAAGGATCTTGTGGCATGCTCGTTTAACATACAAATATCCTTTTCAAATAGAAATATTATATAACGGTAGTTAAATTATCGAGCGTGCGAGTGAGTGAGCGAGCGAGCGAGCGAAAGAGGGAGAGAGAGAGAGAGAGAGAGAGAGAGAGAGAGAGAGAGGGAGAGAGAGAGTGCAAACGAGAGAGCCTTTATAAATGATAACACAAAGAACTATTAGCATTACATTGCTCGGAAATGATCATATGCAGACCAAAAGAACACTCCTCCTGAAAATGTATGACCCGAATGACAGGCTCAGTCAGTGAACCAGTCATTCCAGTGGTAAACCCACAAAGAGCAGTTGACCTTTCGGTCCGCAGATGGACACTTCCCAACAGACAATGCTCTGGAGAGTGCTCTAACTGTCTTTAAAGCAGACATTAATTTAATTCAAATGATTATAAATAAACAATTCTTAAATATAATTTAATAGAAGATGTGTATGTGTAGACCAGGAGAAGACTCTTCTCGAAGATTCATCACTGCAACGACAGGTTCAGTTGCTGAGCCAATGATTTCAGTGAGGAGCCCTCGAAAACAGTTGACTCCTGGCCAGCAGATGGGCATTTTGTTCAACATATTGCTAACCTAACGGGATATACACATTATAACTGTTCTCAGTGATTTTAATTTGCAGTTATAACTAGGTTGTTATGACTAATTATCAGGACTATTGTTCCGATGCCCATTTGCGGGTCTGGGAGAAGTGTTTCCGAGAATTGGACACCAGAATGACTGGCTCGGTTTCTGAGTCATTCATTCCGCTGCTCATTTCTCGGGAACACGCCCCTCTTGATCAACACATGGTCATTTTTGTATGTTTTGTCTCTATTGTGCTAAATGATCAGGGTAATTGTTCTTCCTAGTACTTATATTTGATAATATTGGATTGTCCGGCACTGTAATTATCAGTTACTTTTGTTATTGTTTTGTGCACAATTCGTTTTCAATGTCCTCTGTAAATTAAGCAAAGCTATTGGTGGAGGTGATTTAGGTGGTCGCACTTGGCCACTCCTGGCGTGTCCTTGATTGTTGTAAATCGCAGGAGATTCCACGGCGAAGACGGGTAACCTTATTTCCGGGGCAATGGGGCAAAACAGAAGAAAATGAAAACATTATTATTATCATCATTATACGGGTAAACAATCACACATATTTGCGATGAATGATCCGAGTGTCGGAGAATGTTTAATATTAATAGTTAAAGAATTCCACATTTTTGTTGCTGTGTATGTAAAACTGTTTTTCCCGTAATCCGTTCTTATTTTTGGAGGCTTTAATTGACCGTTCGTTTTTGACCGTAAATTCAGTGTATGCGTGTCTTCTACAAATGTGAACAGATCTTTCATGTACTTCGGTGCAAGGTCGTTTAATGATTTATATGTCATAATATTTGTTTTAATTGCCATTCTTTGCGTTAGTGTGGTCCAGTTTAATTCTACATACATTTGTTTTGACGGTGTTCGAAAGGGGACTTCTAATATTATTCGAGCTGCACGCTTTTGTAATTTCTCAAGTTTATTTAACAATGTAGGCGTGCCAGCGTAATAGACAAGACAGCAGTAATCAATGTGTGAAAGGATGTATGCTTTGTAAAACAGGTTTCGCTCATCAACATTCATATATTTCTTATTTTTCTTTAACATATAGATAAGTGAAGCTATTTTGCTGCAAATTTTTCTTACGTGCTGGTCCCATGAAAGAGTGTCATTAATACGTACGCCTAAAAGTTTCGCCTCATTTACAATGACTAGTTCACCATTGGATATTGGTATCTTAATTTCCTCATGATTTATCTGCCCTTGTTTACGCTTAGTGCTTATCATTAAAAGTTTTGTTTTCTCCGTATTTAACACCATTTTATTATTTTGACACCAATTTTCTATTACAGACATATCGCTAGTCAGTTGGTCTGTTATCTGTGGAAGTTTTTCAAAATTACAGTGCATCGTCATATCATCGCAGTACACATCAACATTACTAGTTATTCCCATATGAAGATCGTTTACATACATAATAAATAAGAGTGGTCCCAATACAGAACCTTGAGGTACGCCTACGGTTATCGGCAGATGTCCGGAAATTTTGTCAGAAATTGACACATATTGTTTTCTATTTTCTAAATAAGATGACAACCATTTTAACGCAAGCTTATCAAATTGATATAGGCCTAACTTTTCTAGTAAAATATCGTGATTAACTAAATCAAAAGCTTTCTTAAAATCTATCAATATAGCGCCGACATAATCACCATTATCTATCGCAAATCTCCAATTTTCGACTAGCTTAAGCAGTGCAGTTTCGCATGAATGCTTCTGACGGAAACCTGACTGAGATTCAGTCAATAAATTTGTATTTACTAAGAAATTTATACAAATGATTATGTATATGTCGTTCAATAATTTTGGAAAGAACAGGTAAAATTGATATTGGTATCGTCTACCTATTACGTTATTGTGTTTACCTTTTATGCGTTGTATTTCTGTGAACTTTGGAGATCTGCTCTGGTTAGAGGGTAAAACCTCTTCGGATTGTGAGATTGGTGAGAGCTAGTTGACAAAGTTAGGATTGTGTGCTCGCCTAGGAACGTCAGCTGTAAGCACACTAGACACGAACCGCAAATATGGTCAGTTTAGGGATATTCAGTTAGCCTATCACACATTGGCACATCGGATAGAAGTTGGCACCGTTGGGGTAACACGCCAATATCGAATGTGCACCGTTAACCAACGGCGCAGGGACCAATGCCAAATTTAATATTGGCGCTCCCGTTGGTACAGGTGCGGGGACCGATACACTATCGAATTTGATAGCATTGCGCCCGCTGGTCAACGGCACATGGGACAAATACCAATTGCTATATTTGCGCGGATATGAATCAGAGCCCTGGAATTCGCCCTACTCGGAGCCAGCAAATACAAAGCCAGGAGAGGACGTCATTGCATAAATCTACGAGGCGACGTCAAGAAAGCATGATTAGGTACACTCAAGTCAAGAATGGGCCTGAGAAAGCTAAGGATGTTGGCTGAGGACAAGACACAGTGGGCAAAAGCGAAGAAGGACTGATTGCAGCTGTAGGATGTTTCTACTACTGTAGCCGTAGGATACAGTAATCATACATATTTTGGTTGGAGCATAGTTCGGGCCCCTGTTAAACAGGTCCCATTCACTAATTATACATACATGAAACAGTAGGATGTTATACAAATTTTTGATTGCCTGCTTGCATCGAGCTTTATTAATGGTCAGGTTAATTTATATTCGCTAATGCCTTACAAAGGGTTAAATGTATAGAGGTTTACTCAGGTGTTGCACAAGGTTTTATCGGCTCCGTATGTGTGACAATATCAAAGAGATGTGAAATGAATGGAAACTATTGGCAGGCACTATAAATAAAACACGATAATTCATAAACGTTACTTCTGTAATATTAAAGCCGTTGAATCAACCGGCACAATATAAAAGCTACAGAATAGATTAGCCCCTTGTAATAATAATGCAATATAGAACAGATGATATCAAACTCCATATGCCGCCTGAGTCAATATCAATACGCCCATTACCGGGGAATCAGAAATATATCTAGCTTGATATTGTTTCAAATCGGGCCAAATATAATACTTGATATTGGTCTCATGCGCCGTTGTTATTAAATAACATGTTCTTGTTTTAGTTTTGTAAACATATTAGCCTATTTATGAGCTGTACTGTATTTGAACGAATTCACATTATATCGTTTTGCGTACGCGCACAGCGTAATCAGATTATTGACAAAGTTCGTTTAAACCACATTAAACTGTAATTAGCAAAATACGAAAATACTTGCTAATTATGATAAAATTAATTTGGGTGTGAGGCTATTACTGACAGTGGCTACAGAATATTCAACAGTGAATATGTAGTGGCTCTGAGAAGGTAACTCTGAAACCTACCAATTCACCTTTCCAGAGTATCCATTGATCATCTGACGTCATATGGGGTTATAATCAGCTAAGCGGCATGTAGGATGACGTCATAATCATTACGCCATAAATGATTCTATATGGTCCGTCTTTAACTCTTAATAGTCCGACACGTTGTACGAATTGTATGTCTCTACTATTTAATAAACACGCAAATTTTAAGCTAATTTGACTGGGCAAGTCAAATTAGTTCCAAAATATTCAATAGCTTACATATATAGTTTTCTGGAAATTGATAGTCATGGAGTTCAAAGATCGATCGCTCCCAAGACGAGCGAGCTGTGGGTGGAGCTTAGCTAGAGATGGGTATAGGGCATAGCTAAGAATGGAAAGGGTCATTGGACCTATTAAGCGTACGGCTTTTGCCCGTAACGATACTAGTCATTGATGGCTTGTTTCTCGACTTTGTTATTAGCTGCTGTTGTTAAGACAACGGCACAGACTGTGGGGAACTCTTGACCATCGCAGATAATCTAACCATTGAGTAGAATAACGGTTTAAGCATGAACACTCGATGCTCTCTAACAACTAAATATTAACATATTCGATACAGCTACCCACGCTTATAATCATCAATGGCGGTACCCAAGCTGTCGTTCAAGTATCTGATGTCATGAACAAAATTGCGTCACTTGTTAGCCGACGTCACAATCAAGGGCCGTCGACCCGTCACTGATGTGACAAATGTTAAAACCGTTTCACAGGAAACGTCTACAATTCTTTGGTGAATTTATAAATTAATACACATTTTGTGAATATTTCAAAGCTAATTAGACAGGGAAATGTTGCTGACATAGTTCCTTTAAAATTTTGATTCTGTCGATTCAAAGTTCAAATTTTAAAAATCAATTCAAATTCCAGTACAACGTGGGCGGAACTTAGCTTGAAATGGGCGGTGCCTAGCTAGAAACCGGCGTGGCGTAGGGGCCTATCTAGGAATCTACCCCGCTAGTTTGCATATATCTCGTCAAATTGAAAGTTCATCTAGCCTCTGCTGAAGTTCAGTATATAAACGCTAATGTCAGACGCCACCATGTCAGCAATGGATGAATCCGATCTGTCACTCAAGAATGTCACGTCATAATCTATTACGTCACATGTAGGTTAACGTCGCAATCATAATTGACAGAGAATACTCCGTCATGAAGCTGGAATAGTCCGTCAAGTTTACGAATTGTGTGTCTTTGTTAGATTAACTATTTAATCAACATTCTGTTGAATATTTTGAAACTAATTTGACTGGGCGCTGTTGCTGCCATAGGCAGCAACAGCACCCAATCAAATTAGTTTCAACGTATTCAACAGGTTACCCGTATAGTAAACCTTGAAATTGGGATTCTGTGACTTCAGGGTTCAAAGTATGTATAAATCGGTCCCAACATGCGCAAAGCGTGGGCGGCGCTTAATTGGAAATGGGCGGGGCATAGTTAGAAATTGATCCTTCCGTTACATAACATAAGATGGTTATCTCGATCGCGTATATAACACGTGGCGTATCTGCATTTGTTCTATTTTTTCACTTCGGTTGACGTACTGAAATATTATCTCACTGACATTTACTTATCACCGTCTTCGTAATACTGTACCGTCTGTACAGTACAGCCCAGCAATACCGTAATATTTTCATGTCGAAAGACCGAACTCGAAAACTCATTTGTAATTTAATAGGTTCTCTATTGAATATTTTGAAACGTATATGGCCGTGAGCTGTTACTGCCCATGACAGCAACATGTTCCTGTCAAATAAGTTTTCTTCTTTGCGTTCATTTTAATCATGACAATAATCTAGACAATTCTGCCCGATTCAGACACAAATTTTACATTTAATCCTAGGTTCTCCCTGTTTCCATTAAGCTTGTCAGCCAATGGTATTTGTGTTGGCCAGATGGTTTCTTGGAGTTGTGCATAAAGGTAGCAGTACTGTAGAAAATGTTCCATTGTTCCCTCTGCCCGCCCACATTTGCAATCTGGTGTACTCTCTGTAGAGGTGAGAATTTAGCCTACTGTGGCCCGTTCGCAGTCTAAAGATGGTAACCTGTTCTGTCCTTGTCAAGTTCTTGATGTTAGTTTTAAAATATTAATCAACAGCTTCCCCGTATCGTATCGTGAATGTGAGGTTCTGGGAATTCAGCGTTGAACGAACATAAAAAATTAAAAAACCCATGCTGTGAATATTTTGAACATAATTATGGCAGCAATGTCTTCCAATCAAAGATCCCCACTTCTTGGAAAATCGCTAATGTAACTCCTATATTCAAGAAAGGAGACAAGAGCTTATGTTCAAATTATCGACCAATATCACTGTTGAGTTGTCTTAGTAAAGTTATGGAGAGAACCGTTTTTAAACATATCTATAACGATATTAGACATGATATCACTCTATATCAGTCTGGCTTTCTTCCATCACATTCTACAGCAAATCAACTGCTTGATATCTACACGGATATTACTTAAGCCCTTGACGATCAAAAGGAAATAATCTTTCTATTCTTCGATATATCTAAAGCCTTTGATCGAGTATGGCATCGCGGCCTCCTACAGAAGCTTAGGAATTTTGGTATCTGTGGAAATCTACTTACATGGTTCGAAAATTATCTTGGAAACTGATACCAGCGAGTAGTTATAAACGGTAATGAGTCCACCCTACTTCGTTTACATGCTGGAGTGCCACAAGGCTCTGTGCTTGGTCCTTTGTTATTCTTAGTTTTTATTAATGACATGCCCAGCAATATAATTCACAATATTAGACTTTTTGCTGATGACACGTGCCTATATGTAATGTGAGATGATCTAAAAGAACACACTGCCACACTCGATTACGATCTACTGACCATGACGCATTGGGCAAACATGTGGCTCGTCGAGTTTAATGCCTCGAAAACTACATCTCTAATTTTTTCCGTGCGCAACGAGCCCACATCCTTTTCAATCAACTTCAAAGATTCTGAAATTCTACCATCAACTGATCATAAGCACCTCGGCATTACCTTTAATAACAAAGGGAATTGGCTTAACCATGTGAGTAATCTCATAGCAAACGCTCAACACAAACTCTCCTTACTTAAAGGTCTAAAATATATTCTAGACCGCAAATGTCTCGAGATCATGTACAAAACATTTATTAGACCATCGTTAGAATATGCAGATGTTGTGTGGGATAATATTCCACAATATCTTGTAATTCGGCTAGAGGATATCCAAAAAGATGCTCTCAGAACGGTATGTGGAATGGCACATAGTGCGAGCACTGAAGACCTGTACTTAGAAACAGGCATCGAAACATTGTCAATCAGACGTGAATTTCATAGATTATCTATGCTATTTAAAATTATTAACGGGATGACCTGAGGTTCTGGTCAACCATCTTCCCCCACTATCCCAAGTACGAAATCCTTACAATATCCGTCATCCAAATTTCTTCACTCCATTCCGCTGCCGTACTGAGCTCTTCTATGGATCCTTTTTCCCAGTAACGATCCGCGCCTGGAATATGCTTCCTGTGCCGGTGAGAGATTCTGTCACTCTTCTAGAATTTAAAAGCAAACTCAAGGCTATGTCATCAATACGACAACCCCCCTGAGTGGTATTACGTAGGCCCGAGGTTTGCCAACATAATGCTATGCAGGCTCCGAAATGGTTGTAGTTCTTTAAACCGACATCTATTTGACAACATTCTGTCGGAATCTGCCAGTTGTTCTTGTGGGCCCAATGATGAATCTACACACCACTACCTCTTACATTGTGCCCTTTTTAACGAGCAAAGAGTCGTTTTCCAAAATCAGCTTGCCTTGAACGATATTTCTCTTGCTAATCTTACGGTCAACCAGCTTCTATACGGGACTTACACTACCAACTTGGAAATGAACAAACTGATCTGTAATACGGTATGTCAATACATAATTAACACCAACCGCTTTCAGTAGCTTCCTGTTTGCGAACTTATAGTTTAAGGAGTAAATGGACAGCAGCCCAACACGTACAGGTCGGGGCGAAGGCAGCACCTAGAGCTCACCTCTGCTATTCTTCAATTTGATCTTATTCCTCGCTCTCTCTATCTCTCACCCTCTCCCCCCCCCCCCTTTCCCCCTCTCCCTTTCTATCTCGGTCTTTCTTCCTACTCTCTCCCACCTCACACTCAACATTCACATACTTATGCACACCAATAGACTACAATTAATTAAACTATTATGATTTGCCCCCATTTTGTTGTAAAAAAGTTTTTGAATAATCTGTATGTGTATGGGAGACACGGGCATAAGACTCTAAGTCTTATCGTGCTTCCATCTGAACAAATAAATCACGTTTAAACCAAATATTCAACATAACATTTCCTACTAAATAACATCTTTCTGCTTTTATTTCTAAAACTGATAGATTATTTCTAAGCTATACTGTATGCATGATTTGTGATACGTCAAGATGATATGTACTTGCTGTTATGTTTGATCTGCATGGCTTGTATATAGATAGCATCAACGAAAATAATATGACTGTGTTTTGAGAATTCAAAACCTCCCATTTTCTTTATTTTTGTGAGATCATGTCAACTCAGTGTATTGTTTGACAATATGTCTATGCTATGTATATTATATGTATGATGCGGTGTGGTTCAGAGTAGTGCATAATATATTGATTCAACGAGTTTTATTTTAAGCGTTGATACCGGGGATCTTAATCGAAAATAAAGAGGTTGGTCTTTAGTTTTAGAGTTAATCCCTGACGACAAACTGCCTTCGTGGGATCAAAGAGGGAGCAGATCCCACTATAACATTATCTCTCCCCATATAAGATGAGAATAGCCATTGATTTGTAATAGCATATAAACGCCTTAAATATTACAACACACATTGATTTGTAATAGATCATCACGGGCCAGTTTCGCAAAGTTTCTTTAAATGTACTAGCGTACGTAAGTACGGCATAAATATAAAATGGAGCATTCTGATTGGTCTGTTTTTTGCTTTACGGCAAGGCGTAACCTACGCACCTTTGTGAAACTGTACCTGACCTACACACCTTTGTGAAACTGTACCTGACCTACGCACATTTGTGAAACTGTACCTGACCTACGCACCTTTGTAAAACTGTACCTAACCCACACGCCTTTGTGAAACTGTACCTGAACGGCACACCTCTGTGAAATTGTACCTGACCTAGGCACCTTTGTGAAACTGTACGTAGCCCACACACCTTTGTGAAACTGTACCTGACATACGCACTTTTGTGAAACTGTACCTAACCCACGCACATTTGTGAAACTGCACCTGACCTACATACCTTTGTGAAACTGTACCTAACCCACGCACATTTGTGAAACTGTACCTAACCTACGCACATTTGTCAAACTGTACCTAACCCACGCACATGTGTGAAATTGTACATAACCTACACACCTTTGTGAAACTGTTCCTAACCTACGCACCTTTGTGAAACTGTTCCTAACCTACGCACCTTTGTGAAACTATACCTAACCTACGCACATTTGTGAAACTGTACCTGACCTACGTACCTTTGCAAAACTGTACCTGACCTACGCACCTTTATGAAACTGTATCTGACATACGCACCTTTATGAAACTGTATCTGGCATACACACCTTTGTGAAACTGTACCTGACCTACGCACTTTTGTGAAACTGTACCTGACCTACGCACCTTTGTGAAACTGTACCTGACCTACGCACGTTCTTGATGCTGCACCTGACCTACACGCCTTTGTGAAACTGTACCTGACCTACACACATTTGTGAAACTGTACCTGAAGCTACACACCTTTGTGAAACTGAACCTGACATACGCACATTTGTGAAACTGTACCTGACCTACGTACCTTTGCAAAACTGTACCTGACCTACGCACCTTTATGAAACTGTATCTGGCATACGCACCTTTATGAAACTGTATCTGGCATACACACCTTTGTGAAACTGTACCTGACCTACGCACTTTTGTGAAACTGTACCTGACCTACGCACCTTTGTGAAACTGTACCTGACCTACGCACGTTCTTGATGCTGCACCTGACCTACACGCCTTTGTGAAACTGTACCTGACCTACACACATTTGTGAAACTGTACCTGAAGCTACACACCTTTGTGAAACTGAACCTGACATACGCACCTTTGTGAAACTGTACCTGACCTACGCACCTTCGTGATGTTGTACCTGACTTACATACCTTTGTGAAACTGTACCTGACCTACGCACCTTTGTGAAACTGTACCTGACCTACGCACCTTTGTGAAACTGTACCTAACCCACGCACATTTGTGAAACTGTACCTGACCTACGCACCTTTGTGAAACTGTACCTAACCCACGCACATTTGTGAAACTGTACCTGACCTACATACCTTTGTGGAACTATACCTGACCCACGCACCTTTGTGAAACTGTACCCAACCCACGCACCTTTGTGAAAATGTACCTAACCCACGCACATTTGTGAAACTATACCTGACCCACGCACCTTTGTGAAACTGTACCCAACCCACGCACATTTGTGAAACTGTACATAACCTACGCACCTTTGTGAAACTGTTCCTAACCCACGCACATTTGTGAAACTGTACATAACTTACGCACCTTTGTGAAACTGTACCTAACCTACACGCAGTTGTGAAACTGTACCTAACCTACACACATTTGTGAAACTGTTCCTAACCTACGCACCTTTATGAAACTGTATCTGGCATACGAACCTTTATGAAACTGTATCTGGCATACCACCTTTGTGAAACTCTACCTGACCTACGCACCTTTGTGACACTGTTCCTAACCTAAGCACCTTTCTGAAACTGTACCTAGCCTACGCACCTTTGTGAACCTGTGCCTAACATACACATCTTTGTGAAACTGTTCATAACCCACACACGTTTGTGAAACTGTACCTAGCCTACGCACCTTTGTGAACCTGTTCCTAACCTACGCACCTTTGTGAAACTGTTCCTAACCTACGCACATTTGTGAAATTGTACCTGACCTACACACCTTTGTGAAACTGTCACTAACCTACACACCTTTGTGAAACTGTTCCTAACCTACGTACCTTTGTGAAACTGTCACTAACCTACACACCTTTGTGAAACTGTTCTTAACCTACGCACCTAAGTGAAACTGTACCTAACCTACGCACCTTTGTGAAACTGTCCCTAACCTAGGCACCTTTGTGAAACTGTTCCTAACCTACGCACCTTTGTGAAACTGTCCCTAACCTACGCACCTTTGTGAAACTGTACCTAACCTACACACCTTTGTGAAACTGTACCTAACCTACACACCTTTGTGAAACTGTCCCTAACCTACGCACCTTTGTGAAACTGTCCCTAACCTACGCACCTTTGTGAAACTGTTCCTAACCTACACACCTTTGTGAAACTGTCCTTAACCTACGCACCTTTGTGAAACTGTACCTAACCTACACACCTTTGTGAAAATGTTCCTAACCTACACACCTTTGTGAAACTGTCCCTAACCTACCACCTTTGTGAAACTGTTCCTAACCTACGCACCTTTGTGAAACTGTCCCTAAACTACACACCTTTGTGAAACTGTCCCTAACCTACGCACCTTTGTGAAACTGTCCCTAACCTACGCACCTTTGTGAAACTGTCCCTAACCTACACACCTTTGTGAAACTGTTCCTAACCTACGCACCTTTGTGAAACTGTCCCTAACCTACGCACCTTTGTGAAACTGTACCTAACCTACACACCTTTGTGAAACTGTACCTAACCTACACACCTTTGTGAAACTGTTCCTAACCTACACACCTTTGTGAAACTGTTCCTAACCTACGCACCTTTGTGAAACTGTCCCTAACCTACGCACCTGTGTGAGACTGTCCCTAACCTACGCACCTTTGTGAAACTGTTCCTAATCTACGCACCTTTGTGAAACCTTTCCTAACCTACGCACCTTTGTGAAACTGTCCCTAACCTACGCACCTTTGTGAAACTGTTCCTAACCTACACACCTTTGTGAAACTGTTCCTAACCTACACACCTTTGTGAAACTGTTCCTAACCTACGCACCTTTGTGAAACTGTCCCTAACCTACGCACCTTTGTGAAACTGTACCTAACCTACGCACCTTTGTGAAACTGTCCCTAACCTACACACCTTTGTGAAACTGTCCCTAACCTACGCACCTTTGTGAAACTGTCCCTAACCTACGCACCTTTGTGAAACTGTTCCTAACCTACGCACCTTTGTGAAACTATTCCTAACCTACGCACCTTTGTGAAACTGTTCCTAACCTACGCACCTTTGTGAAACTGTTCCTGACCTACGCACCTTTGTGAAACTGTTCCTAACCTACGCACCTTTGTGAAACTGTTCCTAACCTACGCACCTTTGTGAAACTATCCCTAACCTACGCACCTTTGTGAAACTGTCCCTTAACCTACGCACCTTTGTGAAATTGTCCCTAACCTACGCACCTTTGTGAAACTGTTCCTAACCTACGCACCTTTGTGAAACTGTTCCTAACCTAGGCACCTTTGTGAAACTGTTCCTAACCTACGCACCTTTGTGAAACTGTCCTTAACCTACGCACCTTTGTGAAACTGTACCTAACCTACACACCTTTGTGAAACTGTACCTAACCTACACACCTTTGTGAAACTGTCCCTAACCTACGCACCTTTGTGAAACTGTCCCTAACCTACGCACCTTTGTGAAACTGTTCCTAACCTACACACCTTTGTGAAACTGTCCTTAACCTACGCACCTTTGTGAAACTGTACCTAACCTACACACCTTTGTGAAAATGTTCCTAACCTACACACCTTTGTGAAACTGTCCCTAACCTACCACCTTTGTGAAACTGTTCCTAACCTACGCACCTTTGTGAAACTGTCCCTAAACTACACACCTTTGTGAAACTGTCCCTAACCTACGCACCTTTGTGAAACTGTCCCTAACCTACGCACCTTTGTGAAACTGTCCCTAACCTACGCACCTTTGTGAAACTGTACCTGACCTACGCACCTTTGTGAAACTGTCCCTAACCTACGCACCTTTGTGAAACTGTACCTAACCTACACACCTTTGTGAAACTGTACCTAACCTACGCACCTTTGTGAAACTGTTCCTAACCTACACACCTTTGTGAAACTGTCCCTAACCTACGCACCTTTGTGAAACTGTACCTGACCTACGCACCTGTGTGAGACTGTCCCTAACCTACGCACCTTTGTGAAACTGTTCCTAATCTACGCACCTTTGTGAAACTGTCCCTAACCTACGCACCTTTGTGAAACTGTCCCTAACCTACGCACCTTTGTGAAACTGTACCTGACCTACGCACCTTTGTGAAACTGTTCCTAACCTACACACCTTTGTGAAACTGTTCCTAACCTACGCACCTTTGTGAAACTGTCCCTAACCTACGCACCTTTGTGAAACTGTACCTGACCTACGCACCTTTGTGAAACTGTCCCTAACCTACACACCTTTGTGAAACTGTCCCTAACCTACGCACCTTTGTGAAACTGTCCCTAACCTACGCACCTTTGTGAAACTGTTCCTAACCTACGCACCTTTGTGAAACTATTCCTAACCTACGCACCTTTGTGAAACTGTTCCTAACCTACGCACCTTTGTGAAACTGTTCCTGACCTACGCACCTTTGTGAAACTGTTCCTAACCTACGCACCTTTGTGAAACTGTTCCTAACCTACGCACCTTTGTGAAACTATCCCTAACCTACGCACCTTTGTGAAACTGTCCCTTAACCTACGCACCTTTGTGAAATTGTCCCTAACCTACGCACCTTTGTGAAACTGTTCCTAACCTACGCACCTTTGTGAAACTGTTCCTAACCTACGCACCTTTGTGAAACTGTTCCTAACCTACGCACATTTGTGAAACTGTCACTAACCTACGCACCTTTGTGAAACTGTCCCTAACCTACGCACCTTTGTGAAACTGTCCCTAACCTACGCACCTTTGTGAAACTGTCCCTAACCTACGCACCTTTGTGAAACTGTCCCTGACCTACGCACCTTTGTGAAACTGGTCCCAGCTTTGTACTAAACCATCACGTCTTATAGGACGTGTTCTCACTGGACAGTTAATCAGGAATAACGCCATACTTCGTTTTTGAACACGGCCTTAGTAAGCTACCACACAATAATTTCAATTGGAAATAACTATGGACCGGTTGAATATTTTGAAAACAATTTGACTGAAAGTTCTTGATTCCTTAGCCAAGAACGACTTTCAGTCAAATGGTTTTTAAATTATTTGGCCGGTCCAGCGATATAACCCTTAGAACATGTTGTCTGGAAAATCTCTGCAGCCAGACGCTTAGTTGAAGACTTCGCGTCAATCATTACATTTTTTAAGCCTGAACGCAGGAACAAATTGGTGCCAGAGTTTTTCAAATTACTATATATTTCTTGCATGATATATGTAAAATGCAGTTTATGTTTGTCGCAATGGCTCAAGAAGTTGAGCCTGGTTTCTTATTATATAAATGGTCATAGTGCTCACCTGACTGAAAATGGACTGTAAACATGCTTACATTAATCAAATGCACAACAATGGCCATTGGTCTATCGGGCAAGCATGCCTGCTGCCATAGATTAATGGGGCAATGGTCCTTATCAATATTGACAAATGAGGCAATCATCGTTTACTACTAATAACTAACAAGGCAAGTGTCACTGACACGATTAACCAATGGGGCGAGCACCATTTGTCAATGGAACACGCGTAGTTGATGCCACTGACAATGTAACCATGGTCATAGGCGTTATTGAGCAATACGTCAAGTATCAATGACATAAATTACCAACGGGGTAAGCATACATGATGCCACTTATCAACAGGAGGGCAGGTTCCTGGCATTATTGCCCAATGCGGTAAGTGTTACATGCACAACTAGCCATGAATCAACCACCCTTGATCAATGTGGTAACCGTAACTGATGCCATTGTCAAATGTGGCAAGGATCTTTGGCATTATTGGCGAGTGAGAATCATCCTTGACACTAATAACCAACTAATCAAGTTTCATTTGCACTATTGACCAATGGGACAAGCAGCTGTTGTCAATGAGGAAATGGTAACTGGTGTCATTGGTGAATGGGTCAAGGATGCCTGGAATACAAATGGGTAGGAAATAAGAAAATGCGTCTTGAAAAACAAGGTCTGTGTGTGCCTGACACTATTTATTGCCCACGCATAAAGGACGCCATTTACAAATGGAGCAATAGTCACAGGCAAAGACGTGGAAGGAAATGAAAGAATATTTGCGTCCTTGACTCTATTGGCCAACAGAAAACGTATTATTTCCCTATGGGGCAGTCATCGCCGACGCTATTGACCAATGGATCAAGTGTCTCAACGGATGACATTTACGGACGGGACAATGCTCATAGTAAAAAATTTAAATGAAGAAATGCAGGAATATTAGCCTCCTTGACGTTATTGACTCACGAGAAAAGTACCATTGATCAATGGGGCAGCAATCTCTGACACTATTGTAAAATATCTCGAGTGTACAAAGAGCTGCCGTATACCATTGCGGAAATGGACACAAGCAAAGATTTGATCGGGTAATGCAAAAATATTGGTGTTCTTGAAACTAATAACCTAAGGCCAAGGTTACCATTGATGAATAGGGCAAGTCGTGGCCGCTTCGTATACATAGTGCAAATAAATATTGCCTGAAGGAACATATCTGCTAAATTAGCTTTTAATCCATCAACCATTGACCAAAGAAAAGTATTTTACTTTTACTATAGGGTTCAATAGTTTAAAAAGTCTTTAAAATGCACCAGAGATATATGGCCTTTGTTAAATGGTGTGGCATTTTTGTATTCATGGTTCAGATATATCTTTCACTGAAGGAACCTATCTGCAAACTCTGGTTTTAATTCATCAACAATTGACAAAACGTGCCACAAACATATTTCCCCATAGGCTTCAATATATTGAAAATTTAACAAGGAGCATAACTGTGCAATTTAAAATCGTTGCCTCATCATATTCATAGCTCAAACAGATGTTGCGTAAAAGAACATACATGTATCCGTTACATTTATTTTATTCCGTCGATGAACGTGAAACCGGCTACACACGTATTTTCCCCACAGGCGTCAATAGTTTGAAAATATAGCAAGGGTCTCTGCACGCTATTGCATTTGAAGGCATGGCTACTTCGTATTATTCATAGCCCAAATAGATATTACGTAACGGAACATATCTCCCAAATTTGTTTTTCATCCACTAACAAATGCCGAAAGGTATCACAATTGTTGACGGACAGACGGCGGACGATAGACGACAAACTCACAGAAAAATTGCGATTGCATAAGCTCACCCAGGTGAGCTAAAAAGAAAATAATCAACAGTCCAGATACGGCAATAACGGATGCGATAGAAAATATTTTTTGGAAATATTTGAATGTATTTGATTGAAAGAAGCAACAGATTTCAAGCGAATTACTTACAAAAGGTAGACCAGCTTACCTTACCTGTAGCTGGTTTGTTTCGATATTTGGGTAGTGGAGCTTCAATGATCGATGGATTATATAAGAGAAATGTTAGGTAGCCGTGTTACTCTAAAAAGACAATAAAAATAATTTAAAGGTAGTACATTTTAAGTTCTTGAAGAAGCAAAATGGAGGCATCCAGTTTTAGCTATGCCCCACTCATATGGCAGCAACTAGTTTTAAAATATTCAACAGCATGTTTATTAAATGGTAAACATAAACGTAGTAGACATACAAATCATAGAACAACGCTTAATCCGTCATCAATTAAGCGTTCGTGACGGACGTAGCCACGCCATTCATGATGCAATTGATTATGACTTCATCCTACCCGTCACATATTTTATTATGACGTCATATGACTGACTGAGATATTGGATTCCTCCATTACGT
Organism: Chaetoderma sp. LZ-2023a; assembly: GCA_034401795.1. NCBI lineage: Eukaryota > Metazoa > Mollusca > Caudofoveata > Chaetodermatida > Chaetodermatidae > Chaetoderma > Chaetoderma sp. LZ-2023a. The sequence continues at coordinate 72,020,912 of CM067360.1, read as the reverse complement.
GTCAAAGCTCGTCAAAAAACACTAAGGCCGTGTTCTCACTAGAGAGTTAATCGGGAATAACGCCATACTTCAGAACACGGCGTTAGTTAGTCTTAAAACGTACGGATCATATTCTATCTGTGCCACGCCCAGTTCTAGCTAACTTCCGTCCACGTTATGCACGTGTTAGGATCGATTTATATACTTTGATCTCTAAATTCGTAGAATCTCATTTTCAAGGTAATTATCCAGGTAAGCTGTTGAATATTTTAAAACTATTTTGACTGGCTGCTGATGCTTAGGCATGTCTATTCAACAGAAAGCCTATTAATTAGTACACCAATCAAAGACGTAGAATTCTTACACTTGGCGGACTTTTTCAGCTCACTGTCAATTATGATTGTGACGTCAGCCTCCGTGTAACGTATTTGATTATGACCTCATCTACTTGAGTGACAGATCGGATTCATCCATTTTCTTACGTTGCATTATGCGGAGAACTACGTAACCTTTCTGTAAATACCGTATGCGCCAATAATTACGATTTGAAAACCCATGCCACCTTTTTGTAATTGAACAAGAAAACGATTATTTATGGCGCTATCATACGATACACTTGCAATGGCCGCTAATCTGATGTTCGTTTTCCTCAGGTTTTATGTGTCGTGTGATAGAATTCAAACAATGTTACCACCGATCAACAACCATCGTGGGAATTGTTAATGACAAGTTGCTTCTAAAATGGCAACCGTTAATACGGCAGAAACATAATTTACAACACGAAACTAAATACTAAACCCGTTTTGGTAGAGACGGTTTAACGACTAAGCTATTGCACCACAGAACAAACGAGACAGAAGTACAATCACCTCGAAATGTGTGCAAATTATTTCGCGATTATTTCGGGGTTTTCATTTTTTTGTTAAATCAACTGCATAGCAGTTGCACCGATCGTAAAACTAATTATTAATTATTGCAAGGGTTATATAACATCTTTTATTAGGGCAAAAATTAACGTCGTTCCCTTGTTCGTATTGACAATATTCCTGGCCCAAAACTTAAACTCCGTGATCCGATCTCGAGACATTTGGCCCGGCGAACACGGGTAATGCGTTCAAATTTGCCAGCCATATGACACGGGAAAGCTCGCAGTTCGCGACATCTATTTTCTATAATTCATTTTTGCCGTGTCTTCTTTATAAAAATATGATTGAAAATGAAATATTAGGACAAAGGGTGATGGTGGAAAGTAATTTGCGTCACAAAGAACACCGACTACAATGGAGTAACGGAAACCGCTCCAACTGTCTTTACAATACACCAGCCTCCTTGTTTAACCAGCTTCATTCAATAAATTATATCTATGATAGTTTAAAAAATGCTCATTGCTAAGTTTGTATTAAACCGTTTAAGAAAAATTTGATTGAAAGTAGTTGTTGTTGCGTTTGCTCGCAACACTTTTCAATCATACTGTCCCAGAATTCATCAGATTCAACGTTCGTAGTAATTTAGCCGGATACTGGTTAAACAGGCGAGAACAATCCACGATTCCTGTCCCGATCGGCTGCTTAGCGCAGCTCTAATCTAATTTGTTGTCGTCGGCTCTTATTGGAGATTTTTTAAGTGCTTACGGGGCCAGTGTGGCAGGCCGACCGTCCCACGAGGCGACACCGTCTCCTAGCAAAGTCGACCAAACGAACAGACATCCCATCTGGCTACTCTTAACGACACATAAACGAAATTAAACGAAATTTCCTCAAATCTCGGATTAATTTCGCGGACAGATATCAAAAAGCAGCTGTCCGCGGAAAGAATAGATGCGATTTTTTTGTCTGATTTTTTGAGTTAATTTTTAAAAAAGATGCTTGCTACCCGAAAGACCCATGTTTGTACCAAAATGCCAGGATCTAGGTTCGAATGTCTGACCTCGTAACGATATAAGTAGTACACTTTCAACTGTCTGTATCCTCTACCTACATTCATGCCAATGAATCAGAACAAGAAATGGGAAATCCCCAAACCTTTTTACATGCTGAACAAATAAGGTTGTTAGTTGAAGCAGGCATGATGAGTCGACCGCCAATCCCGGCCTGGTTAGCCACAGAACTCTAATAATGGCTAAACCGCACGGCGCTAGTTCCTCTTCAAGCTGGGTAGCGCCGCTTCTTCAATGAAACAATGAATGCCCGCCGTCGTTTTCATTGTTGATGCTGTTTGTATTTGTTTTTTTGTTTTATTTTTTAGAAGACATCTTTTCTTAAATGACTTATCGATCGTTAATAATCAGGAATTTGTGTGTGTGTGTGTGTGTGTGTGTGTGTGTGTGTGTGTGTGTGTGCGTGCGTGTGCGTGTGCGTGCGCGTGCGCGTGTGCGTGCGCGTGCGCGTGCGCGTGCGCGTGCGCGTGCGCGTATGCGTGTGTAAGTGTGTTACTTGCCCGCGTTAAAGTCTTCATAGATACACGGGACAACCAATTTATTATGTCTGTGTTGCCGATCTTCGAGTAAATGTTTGGCTTCTGGTGTCAAGTTAGTATTGCTCATTAAGGCAGTTGGTCATATGAAGCGCTATATATTGGAACCAAATGTATTTTTCTATTGTATTATGTATTTAAAGATCACAGTGGTGTTAAGGTGTCCTATGCGCCATTTACAAATGGAAGCGCCGATAACCAATTGGCATATAGGCCGCGCACATTTTACAAGCGGGTGCGCCGATAACAAATTGGTATATTGGTCAGCGCCGTTTACAAGTTTCAACCCTGTGCCGTTTACAAATGGGCCAAATCGATTATCGGGTAGCTACGTAGATACCTTGAAACTGAGACACTGGTTAGAATTCAAAATATTTATCCGCATTCCAGAGAATGTATGGGAACCTCGTACGGTCTGGAAGAGAGAGAGAGAGAGAGAGAGGGAGACGGAGAGGGGGGAGAGAGAGAGAGGGGGGGGAGGGAGGGAGGTGGGAGGGAGGGAGGGAGAGAGAGAGACGGAGAGAGAGAGAGAGCGAGAGAGAGCGAGAGGGAGCGAGAGAGAGCGAGAGAGAAAGAGAGAACGCGAGGGAGGGTGGGAGGGAGAGAGAGAGAGAGAGAGAGAGAGAGAGAGAGAGTGTGTGTGTGAGAGGGGGGAGGGGGAGGGGGGTTGGTGGTGGTGGTGGTGGTTTGGGAACAAACTAGAAATCATTTATCCATGCCATATGTGACACAATGCGTCCGATGTATTTGTTAGGCGCAACTATGTTTCAATCTCGTATGCCGACATGGATTGGATTTATTTGGCTTTACTACATCTTTCAGAGCCTTGCCCCTATAGCCCTCAAATTTGCTCACGAAAATTTAAATTTTCTCATAGAAAATATCCATTTGCAGATTAAGAGATGACTATTCTTGAAATTTTCAAAAATAGTCTGCTCTTTGTCTGCACATTGATATTTATCAAGGCCACTACAGAAGCCGTATGGGTTAATTTAGGGCCGTTAAATTCTAGTTGTCATTCATTGATATGGTTGCAAGTGTATATCCCTTGATTCTGTCAGGTGGATTAATCTATTTAGGAAATAGGGTCATTGGCATGATAGCTGACCATGGCACTTAAGACCGGAACGTTGAAGACCCTTGGTGGGCATATGGATGATTGCAGAAGATAAAACGTTTACACCTAGAGTTTGAATAAAATGGACATTTCCAAGTTTGTCCATTCATCATATGACGCCATATGATGCCATAATAAAATACGCGACGTGTATGATGACGTCATAATCATGACGTCATGAACGACTTGATACAGTCCGTCTTTAACACTTAATCGTCCGACACGTTGTACTGTTTGTATGTCTTTACTATTTAATAAACATTCTGTCGAATATTTTGAAACTAATTTGACTGGGCGCTGTTGCTGCCATAGGCAGCAACAGCGCCAAATCAAATTAGTTTCAAAATATTTTACAGCTTACTTGTATAGTTTTGTTGAAATTGATGGTCAATGAGTTTAGCGATCGATTGATCCCAACACGAGCGAGGGGTGGGTGGAGCTTAGCTAAAGATGGGCGGGGCATAGCTAAAACTGGAAAGGTTCACTACCTATTCTAGAAACATATGTTACCTCGACATCCGTTCAAACCTACGAGAAAATTATGTACACAAACTAATGTGGCAGCCAGAGATTATATAAGTTGTGGGATTTGTAAGTTTTACAATGCTTAATGTTGCATATCTTAAAAGAAGTTAATATTTTCTTGGGTGAGACAATTCAGCGAGAAATGTGTTATTTTTCGGAATTGTGACAAAAAGTACTGAATTGGACAATTGCCTATCTATTGTCATTCCTGTGTAATGCGTCTGCATATATTGTAAACATGGATTTCTTTCATTTATCTTTCCCGCAAGTCGCTACAATACTTGTACGTTGCCTATGCCCTAGTGCGGGAATTATGTTATCTGCCAATCGACAATGACTAGACGAGATCACACGTCAACATCTCGTACGCAAGTGACGTGCCAAGGTCATGACACCGGTACCATTTGTCTGATAGTAACGCCCGTATGCTGTAATCATCAGAAATTCCAATGCGTTAGATGCATAATCTACAACGCAACCCTGCATCGATGGATGACTGGCGGGGCAGGGGTGCATGCGGGCTACGTTTGATGCTTGTGTGTATATAGCATTATGTATGAAAAGGTAGGCACTGAAGACAACGTGAAGAAAGCTGCTCTTGCTGCTGTGACTGCTGCGAATGCGGTTCCGGCTGTGGCTGCTGCGGCTGTTTCTGCTGCTCCTACTGCTACTGCTGCTGCTGCTGCTGCTGCTGCTGATGATGATGATGATAATGATGCTGATGAGGATGAGGATGGTGATGAGGATGGTGAGGATGGTGATGATGGTGATGATGATGATGATGGGCGTGGTTTCGGTGGTGGTGGTTGTGCTGCTGGTGGTGGTAGTGGTGGTGGTGCCACTGTTGTTGGTGGTGGTGGTGGTGTGTGTGCGTGCGTGAGTGTATGTGTGTGTACGTGCGTGCGTGCGTGTGCGTGTGCGTGTGCGTGCGTGTGTGTGTGTCTGCTGCTGCTGATACTGCTGCTGCTGCTGCTGGTGTCGCTGCTGCTGCTGGCGCTGCTGCTGCTGCTGCTGTTGTTGTTGCTGTTGCTGTTACTGCTGATGTTGCTGTTGTTGCTGTTGCTGTTGCTGCTGCTGCTGCTACTGCTACTGCTACTGCTGCTACTACTACTACTACTACTACTACTACTACTACTACTACTACTACTACTACTACTACTACTACTACTACTACCACCACCACCACCACCAACACCACCACCACGACCACCACCACCACCACCACCACCACCACCACCACCACCACCACCACCACCACCACCACTACTACTACTGCTGCTGCTGCTGCTGCTGCTGCTGCTGCTGCTGCTGCTGCTGCTACTGCTACTACTACTACTACTACTACTACTACTACTACTACTACTACTACTACTACTACTACTACCACCACCACCACCACCACCACCACCACCACCACCACTACTACTACTACTACTACTACTACTACTACTACTACTACTACTACTACTACTACTACTACTACTACTACTACTACTACTACTACTACTACTACTACTACCGCCGCCGCCGCCGCCGCCGCCGCTGCTACTACTACTACTACTACTACTACTACTACTACTACTACTACTACTACTACTACTACTACTACTATTGCTACTGCTGCTGCTGCTGCTGTTGCTGCTGCTGCTGCTGCTGCTGCTGCCGCTGCTACTACTGTTGCTGCTGCTATTCCTACTACTATTATTACTGCTGCTGCAGGTTGTTTCTCCTTACAGTATGTCGTGTCGCTCAGAAAAGCTGTCAGTTTACCAGTACTAGTTACCAGAATGATTGGATGAGTGTACCATATCAAGTCTGTGGGCTCGCATTACGTAAGCCGTGTTAGTGGGCTCGTAAACCTTCATTCTGGTCCCTTCGAACAGGGAAGTCAGCCAAGTCAGAACGGTTCACCCGAGTCTTTGTCTCTGATCGATGGATATTAGCCATTTACATCTAGTTCGGTACCCGTTTATAAGGAGTATCGATGTTCCCCATTCCCACATGAGGGATATCTATACTGTTGAGGACCAACTCGCGATGTTTGCTGGTTCGCTCAAAATCCTTTCTTTCTTCAGCAACGGATGGGCAACGTATTAGCTTTCAAAATAAATTCATGCATTACATTTCCCGTCTTTGAATCGTGTGGCCAAGGTGTCCATGGATGTGGCAAGAACGATGGAAGATATCTCTTTATTAAGAAAGCGCTTAGCAATACTGGTGAATTTGATTCCCCATATCAAGAGGTGTTATAGAACCGAGTCGCAACAATTTATTAGATTTTTCCTGCTGGGATGTCAGTGAACTGTCAAGTTAATGATGATTATTGTATTACTATAGCAACACAGCTTTTCCAACGAGAATTAAAAATAACCAAATCCAGCAATGAAGGATTCCAGTTTTGGCTATGCCTATCCCATCTCTATCTAAATTCCACCCACACATTCAGTTTTACGAGAGATAATTCACGTAAATAGTTAGATTGGGCCCCCAACGGTATTAATGCAGCTCGTTGGGCATTTATTTATCTATGCCATACACTATCCTGATACCAAACGTAAACCCCCATTTTGGGATTAGCTGCTTCATAGCTGTTTTAATGTGGCAGCCTGTAGCTGTACAAATCAACACAGTTTAACCTGGTACGTAATATCTAACGAGCCATCAGTTACAATAACTTGGTTGTAGACATCTCCGTGTAGTTTTGTCTTCTTCTTCTTTTCGTTCGCCGATCATACCGCCAGTCCTGTAAGTGACTATCGACATGATCATACGCGTTAAGTGAGTGGATCCATGGTTTATTAGAGCGCGCTGTGCGGCCTGGAACCTCCGTCTTCAGCACTCGAGGTTTCTGTCAGGGTTACCTGACCCTTACCTCCTTTAGTCGCCTCTTACGACACGCAGAGGATATGGAAGGTGTATTCTAAGCCACACCTACAGGGCAAGTGTAGTTTTGTCAATATCTGACTACAAAGTTAACAGGGTGCCCACATAACCGGCATTTTATAATCAGCACATCTAGCAGTAGCTTCCGCTGACGACAGTCCTGCATGCCCTACAGATGGCACAGTACAGAGAAGAGCGCGAGTTAGTAGGTAAACTAGCAATGGTTTGCAGAACAGTTGTGCCCCGCCCATCTCTATCTAGCTAAGCTTCACCTACGTTTTGTCAGACTTAGGATCAATCGATCCTTGGACTCTTTGAATCTAAATCTCGTTCAATAGAATGTTTATTAAATAGTGAAGGCATGCAATTCCTACAATTTGACGGACTATTAAGCGTCTGTGATTGACTAAATCGCGAAATTCACGGATTCCTCAATTGGAGTAAGACCATATTCTTACCCGGAAATGGTGGCTACATCGCTTTGCCGGAAAAATTAACATATGCATCCGGAGAATCCTAGTCTTACTCATTTCCACAACACAATGGAGAATGGATATGCCAGGCGTCAGCGTGGTCAGGAATCCAGCATATATGGTCTAGGGAAACGAGCAAATAGGAGAGTTGGTCTTTTCTATCACAGAAAGGCGATTTACCACAATGTCAATTATCCCGCTTAGCCATAACGTATTGACATGATTTTAAAATTTAGTTTTTCTTCGACTTGGTTTGTTTTCTTTGAGGGAGATATCGGCGTCCTGCTTCCACGAATGATTGCAGATCCGACAAATTGTGACAATACACTGCACGGTAAGATTGGACAGAGAACTAGTCCGAGTTCCGGCTCTACATGGGGACCACAACGTCATATACGCATTGCATTTTAGGCTTGAAATAATCATGGGACCTTGATTTAGTTATTCATTTGCTCGCTGGATTTTGCAACTATTAATTTTACTTAGAATAAAATGTGTAATGTTGAGTTTTCGACAAGAATAAAGTAAGGTAAAAAGAGCTGACTTGTCAGTGGCCACATTCAAAAGCCTGTACGCACATGATCTGAATGGACGTTTTCTATTGTCGTTTCCAATGCTTTCTCCCTCAATGTTCGGAGACTTCCACTGGAATCACAACCTGCTAGTAATTCCTTATGGAGCGACGTTCCGTGCAGTTGGAGAGGGTGGTGAGGGGGTGGTTAAAGTGCGAGAGCGGGCCTTACCATTGCTTTAATTATCACGTTTCTATTAGAAACCCGGGCACACTTTTTGTTTTTTTGATCAGTTAATTTCACGTTTCACTGGAATGTAAATGTAAACGAAACTTATTATCTTGAAGGTGGTCCCTTGATTCAGACGTTACGATCTCCCAGTGACTCCGAGTGGATGATTCCAGTCTGATGACGAGAAAGGCAGTACAGGTGATCCCATTTTCCCGACAATACCGTAAGGGGCTTTTTCAACAACACGTTGCACCAAACGGCTTGTGATCAGATTCATGACACAAATGGCTCCCAGCAACACCGGTGTGGACATTATGTTTTTTAAATCTGGGATAGAAGAATCCGGGACCGTATTTACGAATAGTTGGGGAGCTAACATGCCAATAAACCTCTATTTAAGAATATAGTTGACATCTAAGCAGGTTTGTATTCTGATATATGTCCTGCCCATGAAAACGCCTGTTAGCAAGAATATATTGATTGCAAAAATGAGATTTGGCCTTGTTTATAGCCCACTCAGTCGGTTCCAAATTGAGGCAGATGTATATTATACAGATACTTTTTTAAAAGATTATATTATAGGGAATAATGTGGCAGCATTTATTTTTTAAGATTATAGCACGCATATCTTTTTAAAAAAGTTGTAAGTAAATACAATCACGATTTCATTAAAAGAAATTTCAGAGATTTGTCACTATGTCTACATTTTGTCAGATCCACAACTAGTTATATCATTGCCTCACGAAGTGGTTTCAATCAATTGTCTATGATAGTATCTAAAAATAAGCCAACGTATCACATCTACATCTGGAGATATAGGTGCGTATGATTTGTGGAAGCACTACATAATTACAAGTTATAAATTACCCCCATAACACCCCCCCCCCCCTAATCTGCCTACCAAGAATATTATGTGCTGTCAAATAGACTATCGTTTCCATATTAGTCCTTGTGTATTTTCATTAGAGGTTTTCTTAGCTTTGGAAACTATAGATTTTTGGAAAGTTTGAGATGTGCTGAACCGCAAACGAATGTTGCCTTTTGAGACATATATATTTGGTGTCAAGGAATCCACTTATTGCACTTAGAATACTGTAAAGATGAAATAAAAGTTTTCAAAAATGTATAGTTTCACAAATCTAGAAATTGAGCGAAAATACTTACGAGATCTGACTAATAGTTGACAGTCCACTGTGATAACCCTAATTAAGTTATCGATTGATAAATGATGGCCATTATCTTTGCTCCCTGATAGGCGATGCAAGATTTACTGTCAAAGCTGCTTAAAATCATACTGCTAAAATATAATGATTCTTCTTAAATAGTCCTCTTCAGGTTTGGTTTAAACGTGATTTTTTGTTCAGATGGAAGCACGATAAGACTTAGAGTCTTATGCCCGTGTCTCCCATACACATACAGATTATTCAAAACTTTTTTACAACAAAATGGCGGCAAATCATAATAGTTTAATTAATTGTAGTCTATTGGTGTGCATAAGTATGTGAATGTTGAGTGTGAGGTGGTGGAGAGTAGGAAGAAAGACCGAGATAGAAAGGGAGAGGGGGAAGGGGGGGGGGGAGAGGGTGAGAGATAGAGAGAGCGAGGAATAAGATCAAATGGAAGAATAGCAGAGGTGAGCTCTAGGTGCTGCCTTCGCCCCGACCTCTACGTGTTGGGCTGCTGTCCATTTACCCCTTAAACTATAAGTTCGCAAACAGGAAGCTACTGAAAGCGGTTGGTGTTAATTATGTATTGACATACCGTATTACAGATCAGTTTGTTCATTTCCAAGTTGGTAGTGTAAGTCCCGTATAGAAGCTGGTTGACCGTAAGATTAGCAAGAGAAATATCGTTCAAGGCAAGCTGATTTTGGAAAACGACTCTTTGCTCTTCAGGTTTGCATATTACCGACACTTATCACCTTCCGGTCAACGAGCAAGGAGTCTTCCTAACTATCACACTTGGTGTTAACACTAATATTCAATGTCCTAAAATTCAAATTCACTGACAACCATATATATATATATATATACAGTAAACTAGTTTTCTCACAGCAAATTACCGATAATTATTTAATTCTAGCACATTTCACATATTAATATTTGATCAAATATGACGCATAGACGGCAAGCTCTTATATCAGCAATAGATAATCCACCTCTCTAGACTCAGATGCTTCTTGATCAGACTCAATCGATAATTCGCTACCATGAGACATCACATATATCACACGTTAACCCCTCTTGTGTCAACAGCGCAGCAAAGCGCTCGAAATACTACTTGATATATCAATTAAACATTTTGATGGTCAATATTTTTCAAGATATTTTAATTTTAGAAGAAATTTGAAACAAAATTTTTTTCGCCGGCATGGTATTAAAGGGGTAATGGTAAAAAATAAGTGTTTACATAGCCAGTGTCTATCACCAGGCCGAGAGAAGAGTATTTTTGAAAACTTGCCACTAGAATGACTGGCTCGGTTACCGTGTGGGTGTACTTGGCTTGGACTGACCATTAGAATCAAATATAAACCTTCAATGGGCTCAGGAACACTCGCTTGGTGGTGGTGGTGGCTTGAGCGCATACCATGGCATAGAGATAGACTCTGAGGATGTGTTGTTTGATAGCACCCATACTAAGCAGACGCTTCATACTCTCAGCGATTTGTTTGCAGCATAGATGCCAATGTGCTCCCGAGAAACCATTGATCTGGATACAATTTGGAGTGTATGCAGCACATACGAACCCAACTAGCGTCGGTAGCATATCTTGGTTACATTGTCGGCATCCAATAGTTTAGCAAGAGCCTTGATGCCATTGAGTTCTGCTTTGAGGTATTCTGTCTCGCAAAGTTATCATTTTATTTGAGAATTTTCTCAACAAGGTATTCCCGTAAATCAGCATTCGTCTTGTCACGATGAAGGAACCGCTTCATGATGATGTGCTTAATCCATGTGCCATCTTAGAAATCGCATCGTACCGAGCCATATGGCCGTTGCCTTAGATATCCTGTAGCATTCTTCAAGGACAACTCATTGTAAGTGTAAAAAATAACAATGACCTCATCGAAGTACCTTGTCATAGACATCAAACTGATGAATCCCATTCTAAGATCTAGGACACTGTCCATTATAACTGGTTTCCTAATAGCGTGAACGACAACTGTGCAACCTACACATGTTCTCTTCCCTGGTGCAGTGTTTATTGTTCCAACATTCAGCGTATCTTGCTGTATGATCGTTACGACTTGCAGCTAGCTGCTCTTGATTTTCTTGGTGAGATAATTCGCAACTTCTTAAGGAAGCGGATTAGCTTCGACGTGTGAGGGCAATGTAGGGCTGTTCCATTTGCTGCAATCAGTGCTCTAGGTATCAGAGTACCCGCGTGGTTACAGCCAGCATATATGTGACCGAGATCGTTGCCTGACTTGATAAGATCCATTAGCCTTCCATACAGATCAATCTCCTTCAGATCTAGTCTTGTCTCGAAGCTTGACGGTCATCTTTTTCCCAGACATGGACATCCTGTTGTTTTGTTTCTTCACCGATGCCCAGAGGCTAGCATCACCATTGACTTTCTCTCCAATATATGCTTCATTCAATTTTGGACCCGAATCAAGGTGTCCAGGATATGTGGTACATACTCATCTGGGACATATGCATGTGCGATCACATTGAATATCTTGTCACTTTTAGCAGCAAATGGATTGCCTTGGCTTAGAATGTTAGCCTTGATTTTGCCGATTGTGCCATGCCCCAGCTTCATTGTGCTTGGTCTAAGATCATCTATTACCTTCCTGGATCATATCTCAAACTGCCTATTGAACTCCCTTGATAAGTGTCATAGTTCTGATGTCGCCAAGTGGAATCTATGTCTAGCATTGGAATGCCAACAAGTCCAAAGTGAACTCTACATTTTTCGAGATGTTCGCATGCATGGTCTGCATCGATTAATACGAATGGAATGCTATTTTTGTGACAAATATGTTGCCTCCTTCAAGCTCCCTCCATATCTCTGGATACGTGGTCTTGAGATCATTCATGCCTGGGTGCATCATGGCTAGAGGCGCTTGTACTTGACCCTGCCCATCGCACAGAACAGCTTGTTCAGTGCAGCTTCAAGGTGGTGCATTAGATCAGCATTGCGTGATGCCGCCACAAAGAACAAGATCATCTCCGCTCGATGTCTGTCATTCATCATTAATTTGAACATGATATTCTTAGACCGCTGTTCCTCTCAATCATGAAATGTCATCACCACATCAAGCCGTCAAGGCTTGTAGAAGATTGGCGCTGGCGTGTTTCACCGATTCTGACTTTGTAGGTTTGCTCATTTGAGGAAACGCTGATTCTATTTGCTCAGTTGTCTCCAGGCAAACATCTTTCAGATGTAGGTTGTCCTTGACGAACCCCTCCAGGGCCATTTCATATCGTGCCATGCATGAGTAGATACGGACAAGGAGAGCGGGTTTGTAGCGTGCATACTGAAGTATATGTCTTTTCATGGCAGGAACGTAGACATTCACCCACTACTACCGAGGCACCATCTACGCCATAGTCCTCTATGGAGGCCCCTTGTTCTCTCAGAGCTGCCAATATACATGCTTTGATACAATTATTTACATTTAATCTGGCCTGGAATCTAGCAGTTGACAAACCTTGTCATTTCGAATAAAATAACAGTATGCTGAGAATCGCCAACTGTCATGTTGCTGAGCTGGCCTGCATGTGTGATCACGGTCAGTTGTCTACCACTCATATGACGCCTCTGGGAGCAGTGGCACGCCACCAACGCGTGTTATTGACTGCCATGTGAATAACAGCGAGTTGTGGCTTCGATCTTTCGTTCTGCTAATAGTGGAACAAACAACCCTTTCCAGGTGTGTTAGCTGATACGATTCAGAGATGCGTGTTCTGCTGATTGTGAACTCATCCGATATCCTGACTGGTTGTGGTTTTGGTTAGCTGTAAATTGCATCATATATACAGAGATATAGAGCCATTGAGAGACTATGGGCAATCATATTCAGACGTCAATCAGTTTTCCGATTTGCTATAATAGTTGTTACATGAGTGGTTGCTTCCTTTCCTATCAGAAGTGTCTGTGTTGTCTGCAGCAAAAGCACAAAACTGCCTTTCTTCGAGAATGGTGGAACACCTAGTCATTGAACTGTGTGGCGTTTTCCATGACATCATTAGCAGTAATAGTTCCTAGAAATGGGCATGGGCGTACGAGATGCAGTAAACCTGTGAATTGACCTTTCCAGTTTATCCATTCATTATATGACATATGCCGTCATAATAAACAACGTAACATGCAGGATGACATAACAATCATTACGTCCTGAATGACTCGATTTAGTCCGTCTTAAGCGCTTAATAGTCCGTTAGGTTGTATGAATTGTATATGTGTTTACTATTTAATAAACATGCTGTTGAATATTTTGAAATTAATTTGACTGGGCGCCATTGTTGCCACAGTTTCAAAATATTCAACAGCTTACCTCTATATTTGTCTGGAAATTGATAGTCATTGAGTTCAGGGATCGGTCTATTCCAACACGAGCGAGGTGTGGGTGCAGCTTGGCTAGAGATGGGCGGGGCATAGCTAAAGGTGGAAAGGTCCATTGAATAAATCAGGCTTTTCTTTCGTCTTTCAAGATGGACAGCTAGTGTTAAATGGCAGAACTTGGGGGTATTTACCAATTCTAAATGGTTCCGAATGACTGCCCAGTTGGTGTTTCAGCTCACTATATGTAAGTAAAAAAATTTCGATACGGTTTCAAAATAATTTCGCTAGATTACGTGACCCTGAAAATGAACACCTTGGCATCTACCGTATACATAGGTGGGGTAGAAGCGGAGATATGTAGAAATATAGTTTTGAATGGGGGCCATTTGAACAATTAAAATGGCCGCCATGAAATTATTCAATCAAATGTCATCATTGGTTTTCGGATAAGTTCATAAATCTCCAAAAAATATTGGCGAAACTCTAAATCAGGACATGCAGTAGAGAAGCGGACAATAACATGTTCTGACGGAAATCCGTTGAGACTGGTGTTTTCCTTCTCGGCAATGACAAATGTAATGACAATGAAAAGCTGAGTAACCTAACCATTTAACTCTCATATCAGTCAAAAAACTGCTTCTGCGATGGTCTTGAGAAATGTTCATTTGCAGACCAAAAGGAGAATATGTTTTGAAAATTTACGACTGGAACGACTGGCTCGGTAACATTGTTTCGGAAGTATTGAAACAAATGGGGATAAATGATACTTTGGTGGACTGGTTCGTTATATTTAGAGCATTTGACTCTGTCTGGTGTGTATGTCGGGGCATCCCATACCAACCGCATTAAAACTATGTCAGTCTGACCTACTTTCTGGAGAATATAGGCTAATGGTAACTTTTTCCATTGGAACAAGAGGAAAATATTCAGCCGGCAGATTTTTTTCTTATTTTGAGGTGTTTGTACCAAGGCATGTCAAAATGTTCATGACACTTTATGTCAGCATTGTGAAATAGAAAGTGATACGACGTCAAATCCATGAGGTATGTCCCTTGGAATTTTTCTAAGGCATTGACGTCGTTTGGGAAAGATGATATTTTGGCTGTGCATTTCATTATATTTAGAGCTGCCACCAGCCAAGATAAATATCCACATCTCTAAATATAGTGAAAGTATTATATGTCCTAAATGATTCCAATAGATTAGAAAAACAAAGGGTCATAACTCTGGAATTTGACATAGAGTAAACTTCTTTTCCACAATGTTGATATAAAGTGTACTTTTATGAACTTTTGGACGTGATTTGGTGCACATACCTCAAATTAAAACAAATCTGATATCTAAAGTTTGTACTATAGGTTCCAATGGAAGAATTGACCTTTGATCTATATTCCACCAGAAAGTACGTCAGCCTGCCTAGTTTTTATATGGTTGTAAGTGGATGCTTCAAGGTAGGCCGCACAGACCAGCCACACCGGAGGTCAAGCGCTCTAAATGTGAGACAATGGGCCTTTCCAGTGTTAGCCATGCTCCACCCATCTCTATCTACCACCACCATCACACCCTCCGTGTTGGGATCGATCGATCTCTGAGATCTCTGGGCTATTTCCAGAAAACCATAAGTAAGCTGTTAAATATCATTGAAACTAATTTTACTGAGCGACCATTTAAATTAGTTTCAAAATATTCAACAGAATGTTTATTAAATGGTAAAAACATACGATTCGTGCAGCGTGTAATACGCTTAAACGTTAAAGACGGACTATATCGAGTCATAGATGACGTCACGATTATGACGTCATTTACACGTCACGTAGTTGATTATGACGGCATATGATTGATGGATAAACTTGGAACGGTCAAGAGTCCACCAAAGTATCCTTTATCCCCATTGGCTCAAATTATAGATCCCCCCCCCATCATAAAGTATGTTTTCTGTAAAGGAATAAAAATAATCTGCCAGAATTAACAACATGTCGATGTTTTCAATATCCTAGATTAAAATAAAAGTATTTTGGGTCATTAAAAATATAGATAATAGATATGCTATTATGAATGATATCCCAATGTAATTTTCGCATGCTTGACATAGCCGGACCCCGGATGACATGTAACCCCAGGGACTGATTAGATCAATTTATGTGTGCGCCATGGTGGGCTTGTTGAGGTGCACGTGGTGCACTTTTGTCCTCCTCTTACAGCACATGTCAGTATGACATTATATATCGTATTATGTCATTATAATTATATAGCCAGTTTAACTTACACGCTTGGCTGATTGCCGAGCAATAGTTCGCAAAAGATAATATGCCGGTATTTATAATCTCACGCGTCATACGAATCGCATGAAATTACTCTCAGAGGAGGGTGTCTCTATCAGAAAGGGGTAGCGCAAATGCGGAAAGACACGATAAGGCCACATTTGGACAAAGTTATATATTGTTGTCCCATTACATATAATATGTGTCATCGATCCCGACACTTCAGGCACATTTCCGGTGCTTTTAGTCATATCAAATACGTCATTCGCCTGAATAAAACACGCGATTGCTATTTAATTGAATGCATATGCATAATATCTTACTTGTTTTTTTTTTATTTATCAAAACGTGTATTAGATACATAAATGTTAGGCTCTTTGCCAAAAGTTTAGAAAGTACTGTTGCGAGGATAGCAGTATATCTAGATGAAATATGCGTTTACTTTTCCATGTATCGGTTTGTATCACACACCTATCGGCGCAGTGGCATTTACATAAGATATCATAAACGGCAGATGGTCACTAAAGGTATTTTAATATCCATCAATTCTGGTGTGTATAGCCATGTAGTTTTGTAGTCTTCTTACTGCATCCTTTGGTTAATCACTGCACAAAAAAGAAGCATATTTATTTCTTCAGACCTTTGTCGTTAGATTAGCATTATTTAATCCCTTGAATCACAAATGTCCAATACCTCATTTCTATGGAATGCCAAATGAGAAAATGTTCAAAACAAAATATTCATATACCAATATCCAAAATGAACATCCAACACAAATAATGTCTTATACCAAGATCCAAAATTTGTATTCAAAACAAAGAATTTCATATACCAACTTCCAAAATTAGCATTAAGAAACAAGCTCGCATCTAGATAATAAATTTCTTTTTACGATAACAAATTGCCATTCAGGACATTTGATCTTCGGTCAAATGGTGATTTTTACTTCAACACATGAACATTTATACCCTAAGTACCTACCCACCATATAAAACAATACAGATATCAAAACAAAAATCTCATTTAAGACGACAAAGATTTGTTAAAAACTATTTATACTTCGAAGACGCGCGTGGCATTCAAAGATGCGCATGCCCAGACAAAGCACATACACGTGAGCATAAGCACTG
This sequence comes from Chaetoderma sp. LZ-2023a, assembly GCA_034401795.1. Taxonomy (NCBI): domain Eukaryota; kingdom Metazoa; phylum Mollusca; class Caudofoveata; order Chaetodermatida; family Chaetodermatidae; genus Chaetoderma; species Chaetoderma sp. LZ-2023a. The sequence continues at coordinate 72,003,818 of CM067360.1, read as the reverse complement.
CTGGCGTAGCAGTCAAAATATAAACTTCGTATATTACCTTTGAAAATGGCTTCGTAAGACGCTGCCATAAAGTTCATCTGACACCACAAACTTCAAGTGTTTTTGTGATTTCTGAGACATACTGTGTTCTTCCCGTACACATTTTCATATGTCCGGCCCCATAGTATTGCAGGGACCCTTGGCCCATTACTCCATATAGATCTACATAATTAGTTACGCTTTCCTCATTGACAACCGCTTCTTATCTCATTGGTCAATAGTGTAAATGACACTTGATTTGTTGGTCATTAGTGTCAGGGATGATCGTCCCATTTGACAATAATGCCAAGAACACTTTCCCTAGTTGTCCATGCATCAGTTATGCATGCAATATCGATCACGGGTGATTGCTCCTTTGGTTAATTATGTCTGTAACACTTGCCGCATGAGTCAATAATGTCAGGAACCTGTGATCTTGTTGGTCAGTGGCTTCAGTTATGCTTACCCGTTAGTAAATAGTTCCATTGGTCAGCAGCATCAGTTGCGCTTGTCCCATTGACAAATGGTGCTCGTCACATTGGTTAATAGTGTCAACGACACTTGCGTTGCTAGTCATTAGTGGTAAGGATGATTGCCTCATTGGTCAGTAATAAGAAGGACCATTGCCTCGCCCCATTGATCTATGTCAACAGCTATGCGTCCCTAATGGTACGTGTTGAGCATTAATTAATGTAAACATGTCTGCAGTTCCTCAGCAGCCAGGTGAGCACTGTGGCCCTTGAACCATTTATTTAGCAATTTCCGAACGGAATACAACCGGACCCCTATCGAGCAGGAGGGGAACACCGTCCTTTACCAACCCCTAGATTCGACCATGCCGATATGCTAGGACGGAGTGGGTCCTGGGGATGCGTTAGCAACTCTCCCAACCCTACACGCACGTAAGCTGCGAGTTACACTACTGTCGCAAGAAAAAAAAAAAAAATAAAGAAATTCTTTGGGGAAAACTAGTATTTTGGGTGTATATATAATAATTTAACAGCCAACCGATGATTTATATTCATCTCCAGAAATGCAGGAGAAACCATCCGAGAGAAAATATTTCGGAGGATGACCCCACCCATCCCACGCCATCGGTGAGAAACCCACTTGGCAACCACCCTATGGTCAGGTCCGCACACCCGTCTCCAATAGCGAACGCCTGGCTACGCCACTTGGTGGAATTGCAAGTTAATGGCCCAACGTTGGCTCAAGGTAAGCCACTACATTGGACCAAGGTATGTTTTGCTCATCGCCATAATAATGGGTCAACGGCGATTTGGATATGTAACTGTTTGTGACTCTATGAACGAATGTTGAAGCCACTAAACAAAAATATGTAGGCATATTAACAATATTACCATTAAATCGGGTCTGTGATCTGTGTTAATAGTTGATATGCATTCGTTATTGTTGGCCCAAACCTAGTCCAACCGTTGGGAACAAATAAATTTTGGGCCAACTAAGTAATTTTAACGTATATATACTGAGCCAAAAAAGTTTAGCAACAGTGAAGTTTGGTTTGCTGTATTAAAACTATGCGTCCATTTATAACCAAATTTGCAGGCATGTTTCGTCAATGTAATGTCTCGCTGATCATGAAGAAATGTAAATCATTTCTTGCATTTCTCGGCCGCACGCTTACTGCATGTGAAAATGCATTTTTCATGCACTGGCCCACATTGGCGGGTAGCGAAGGCAAAAATTCACCATATTGCAAAAGCAGATAATGAACGTTAACAGAAAACGCTTAAAAGTTTACCCTACCGAACATGGGCCGCCGCCCAGGGCTACCAAAAAATCAGGGCCATGAAGCAATGGGAAGACTCGCTGCTGGGCAGAGCGTTCGCGCTGTTGCTCGACATTTTAATGTTCACGCCTCAACCATTTCCCGTCTCCGCCAACGTGAGCAGGAAACTGGACATGCTAATGACCGACCACGATCTGGTAGACCGAGAGCAACACCACCACGAGAAGACCGACTGCGCCGCGGCTGTCCCGTAATTTACACACCGCTACCGGCACTACAGTGCATGCACAAACTGTGCGAAACAGACTCCATGATGCTGGACTGCATGCCCGTCGTCTACTTGTTGCTGTTCCGCTTACAGAGCGTCACATCGAGAATCGGTTTCCATGGGCAAGAACTCATCAGCGATGGCGTGTTCAACAATGGAGCCACGTTTTGTTCAGCGATGAGTCGAGGTTTTGTGTGGATGTGGCTGATGGTAGGCAACGGGTTTGGCGACGTTTAGGAGAACGGTATGATGCAGCCAACATCATTCAGCACGACAGATTCGGCGGCGGCAGTGTCATGGTGTGGGCTGGAATCCATGAAAATGGCAAAACAGATCTTATTGTGATTCGCGGAAATTTAACGGCTCAACGTTACTGTGAAGAAGTTGTCGCCCGTCCTCATTCAGCTAGGGTCACCAGTGATTTTCTTGAGACTAACAACGTTCCGGTGTTGGACTGGCCAGCGCAATCACCGGACCTGTCTCCTATCGAACACGTGTGGGATATCCTTGGCCGTATGGTGCGTGAGAACCATCCACATCTTCACAACGTGCGGGAGCTGTAAACTGCACTGCTCCAGGAATGGGATGCGATTCCTCTTCGTGACATCCGGTGCTTAATTCGAAGCATGAGAAAGCGATGTATACGGCGGTGGTTAATGCGCGCGGAGGTCACAACCGGTATTGACAGCTCAGTGTCATTATTTAAATTGGACCCTTCCGTTGAATGATGCCGTGTTAAAGGCGCGATGCTAGCATTACAGAAACAAGAGACTGTTGTTCAAATTGGAAAATGACCTATCAATTAAATAATATATTTGAATCCATTTATTGTTTTTGTTAATCCTCTCTCCTTTCTAAGGATTGTTCCAGAGTTCTTATAAGACCCCAAATACGCCGAACCTCCTCGCAATTCCCGAGTGGTTAGTGCTGGGTGGGCGTGCGGTTGAGGGAAAGGTATTACTACAGCTTGTAATACGCCTGACTCTCCCCATCGTCCTCACCCTCCCACTCCACCCCGAACGGTGTAGCTATGTGAGTGAAAGTATATTAGTACGATGGACTCTCCCGAACAGCATGTAGAGTTACAACGCGCGATATCGCGATATCACGTACAAGCGAATTGGCTCTTAAACATTATTTCTGCCAGCAATGATATAATTACTTGTTTTAGAATGTATATAAATCAAGCCTCCTCCTGGATGAATATGGTTCGCCTGCCTCGTTATTTATAGCTCTGATCTTCCTTGTAGCAGGTGTGTTGTCACCGTGGAACAGCCACTGAGATTTTGCCTCCAGTAACCTTGACCATCTTTGGAGGGTTACATTCTTCGATGTGTTGTGGTACTCCACCATAATGTATGATCCAATTTTCAAGTTGTCCATTTCCTAATTGCAAGTTCTTCTGCTGGATGTGAAGCTACGCTACTATATGAGCTAGTCTCGCTTCGATGTCATCTGAGAAATAGGCACAACGATAATATTTGACGTGACGCTAAGACGCCTACAATAAATAGGAATGTAAACGATATTAAAGATTGGAAGGGTAATTTACTCCGCCGTTAACTATATCATTGTAACTAAGTCCTTCGCTGATAGTTGTTTCTTACGCCGCACTAAGTTGTATCATGGATTTAAAATACTATCATTAAAACTACTGTATCTATAGAAATACATGTAAGGCAGCGTAAATATACTAGCACAAATTAGAAATACATCTGCCTTTCAGCAATATGTTTGCTCCAAGTCAAATTATCTGTTTTAAATACAGATATTTGCGTAGTAAGGTTTTGGTAATGTTTTCGGCTAAATATAGCCCATCTCTAACTAAGCTCCACTCACACCTCGCTCGTGTTGGGATCGATCGATCTCTGAACACCCTGACTATCAATTTACCAAAAACTACACAGGTAAGCTGTTGAATATTTTGAAAATAATTACAAAGCCATACAATGGATACAACATGTCGGACTGTTTGAGATTTGATGACTGTCTATATGGAACCCTTTGTGACGTAATGATTGTGACGTCATCATACACGTGCTGAGCTGATTATGACGTCATACGAGGTCAGTTGATGGAGGGATACTCGGGAAAGGTGAATTGTGAGAGATACGGTCTATTGTATCAGCCATCTGCCGCTATGTTGCCGAAGTGTACCGCTGAAACGCCATAGCAGATCCCACAAACACGAACATGGACTGAGTGCAGAAAAACTCATGTTTCCAAAACAAAGACAGAAATATGTTAGTTAATACACTTTTTTAACCGGATGTAAGTAATGTTATGTTGTGTACCGTGAACATAATTAGATATCTACACCTGGACTCGCTCGGGAACCTCCATCTCATGTATCTACTGGGTATTAGAATATGTTTCCTGTCTGTGACATTAAAATAAAGCAGTATCAGCTTCGTTCATTGGAAGTAGGTCTTGTCCATGAATTCGATAATTGGGTATTTATCCGACATTAAGCATCCGAAAGGCTAACTTATTATGTGTTGGCATGTTAGACATCGAGAAAGAAGGATAATTCTGATGTTAAAATAAATCTATTCACATTCTTAGCTCAAACGCCAGTAACCGTGTGAATATCTTCCAGCATTGGTGTTGCCAATAATACATGCATCACACTCCAGGTCCTATGTTCAATAAATAATACGGAGATGGTCTAGAAGAACAGGTGTGTCTTAAAGTGTTCCCTAATGCCCCTAATTTGATCTTTGATCTGCGTGCTGCATTTGATCTGCAATGGTAGCTTTTCCCATAGATCGTGGCAGCAATACTGAATAGATTATCGCTGCAAGAACGTAGGTGAACATGTGTAATGTCGACAAGGGTGTGTCTTAGAGCAGAGTTGACGCTCTGAATGGCATGTCTTGAGAAGGTAGGCAAATCATCTTTCCAGAGTATCCATCCATCAGCTGTCCTCGTATGACGTCATAATCAGCTCAGCGCGCGGATGACGACGTCACAATCATTACGTCTCAAAGGGCTCCATATAGACCGTCATCAAATCTCAAACAGTCCGACACGTTGTATGAATTGCATGTCTTTGTAATTCTTTGCTATTTAGAGCAGCAACGGCGCCCAGTCAAATTACTTTCAAAATATTTAACAGCTTACCTGTGTAATTTTTGGGAAATTGATAGTCAGGGTGTTCAGAGATCGATCGATCCCAACACGACCGAGGTGTGGGTGTAGCTTAGCTAGAGATGGGCGGGGCATAGCTAAAACCGGAAAGGGACATTAACATTGTATTAAATAGATTCCGGACTCTAATCTCAGTATTTAGGGGCTTCATCAAGTAAGCAATTCAATACTAAAGGTGGAATTCTCTGTAGAATTGTCGAGAAATGAAGATGTCTTATTGGTTGAAGAACCTTCTACTTTTCCTTGACTCTAAAGCACGAGTCGAACCGAGTAAGGGGGTCCGTTTTGAGCCTATTAGACCGTTACGATACCTGCCTGACCAAACGGGAGTTTACTTGCGCCATGAAGAGAACTCGTATCATTAGCTGCCATGACAGATGAGTGCGTCAATGCATTGCTTGACTACGAGCGTCAAATCATTGGCCTGGTAACCATAGAGAGTCTACACGCCAGGATCTAGCACAAGGTTAAGGACCCAAGTAATCATGGGCAGTATAATTAGTGAGTTAATGGAGGAATCCAGTTTTAGCTACGCCCCGCCCCTCTCTAGCTAAGCTCCACCCAGGCTTTGTCCGTGCTGGAAACAATCGATTCATGCACTCTCTGAATCTCAATTTCCAGAAAGATATACAGTAAGCTGTTGAATAATTTAAACTAATTCGACTTGGTGCTGTTGCTGTCTATGAAAACAACAGCACTCGGTTAAATTAGTTTCAAAATATTCAGCAGAGTGTTTATTAAGTACGGTAGTAAAGCCATACAATTTCTAAAACTTGATGGACGATTAAGCGCTTATGACTAAATCGCACAATTCATAACGTAATTGATCATGACGTCAACCTACATGTGACGTAAGTGATTATGACGTCATACGATTGACTGAGAGACCGGATTTCTCTATTAATTAGTTAATTAGGAGCTGTTTGAGAAACCTCTGTAACTTATACGCGCCAATATCGAATTTGCGCCGTTGGCCAACGCCCCAGGCACCAATATCGAATTTGATATCGGCGCGCCCGTGGGCCAACGGCGCAGGGACCAATATCGAATTTGATATCGCCGCGCCTGTTGGCCAACGGCACAGGGACAATATCAAATGTGATATTGGCGCGTCAGTCGGCCAATGGCGCAGGGACCAATATCTAATTTGATATCGGCGCGTCCATTGGCCAACGGCGCAGGGGACCAACATCGAAATTGATATCGGCGCAACGGACCAATATCAATTTGGTATCGGCGCGTCCGTTGGCCAACAGCGTACGGGACCTATATCGAATTTGATATCGGCGCACCCGTTGGTCAACGGCGCAGGGGACCAATGTCAAATTACACAAGTGTCCGATTGCGTGTCTGCCTAAAGGTGTTTTTACTCAGGTTTTTCACAATGTTGTATCGCAGTGGCGGTGGACGAAAGTTACAGAAGGTTTCAAAGTTGTTAGAAGTGAATACGGACTTGGTTTCATTTTCAATATAAAGTTGGAAACAAAAGAATACGTAGCGGCGACATCGATGCCCACTGTGTCCTTTGAAAGTCATCGTTGCTCTTAGAATTGAGCATGGCGCCGCTAAATCCACTCAGTAAATTTTGACATGTAGGCAGGCTACTCGTGTCGGTCTGAAAATCATATTACTTATTCGCATGGAGCGATTTGTTCTAGATAAGTTCAGTACGGTCAAAACATCATTGATAACAATGTTATTTTCAAGCATTCCGGTGTGAATATGCACCTTTTAATATTGTGTGCTATTGTGCTGTTTGATTTTATGGTTATACGGAATTGTGTTATTAAAGTATTCAAATTTATGAATTATGGCGTTTTATTTATTTAGTTAGTTATGTATTGTATTCGCCAGCCATTAATAAGGTTCGATTGGAAACAGAAATTTCTGTACTTTGATACTGTTTCATATCTTCCCAAATATGTCGATTTCGATATTGGTCCCCTGCGCCATTGGCCAACGGGCGCGGCGATATTAAAATCGGTATTGGTCCCTGCGCCATTGGCCAAAGGGTGCGCCGATATCAAATTTGTGAGAGCTTTTACTTTTTCCGGAGTATTGGGTATCCAAGCTATCGGATGCCCGTGTCATCAACCACGTTTTTCTGCATGATTGCCGATATACATATGATATGTAATTTGAACAAATATTATTTTTTCCAAGGTTTGAGTAAAATTGATGCCTTCTATCAAATTCAGCTTGATTAATGCACCAGACTGTATGCAGGCGTTACATAATATCGTAATGGCCTACCTCGATATTATTATTGTCATACGTTGACAACGTGAAGGCTCATTCGTCAACATATTTCTCACAGTGGGTAAATTATCCAGATATTCATGAAATAGCGACCCGCATAACCTACGTCTTGAACTTAGGATTGGCGTCAGTTATTGCTGTCATAGACGCCAACGATTTTCTAAAATATACACAACAAGTATATCGCCAAGCTAGTTGATTCAGTCGCCAAACCATTGCATATTTAAAATATTCATTTATGCCTACATACATATATATATTACTTTGCAATAAAAGCATAACCGCGTGTTATGTAACACATCGCCCATTTATACAAGCACCGCCACCACCACCACCACCATTGCCTTAACCACCCTCGGAGAAATTGGCTTGACGTGTCACGAATGACACGTAATTATGCTAGTATTAATACTGTGTACGCTGGTGAATGTTTGGAAACTAATATGACATAACCAGCAACACCTCCCAGTCAAATTAGTTTCAAAATACTCACCAGTATAATTATTAATTTGTAAAGGATCTATATGATATGTCTACATTTAATCTATCCACCACTACCATCACCACGCCACCACCTCAAAGACCTACGCATAGCCAAGGTTGAGGACAGAGTCGTGCCTGTCAGGCCAACCAACCTTATCGTTAAATGGCTTATGTCATAAATGTTATTACAAGAAGTTCATAGACGTCTAGGGATTACGCCCTCTGACATTATGATCATTATCCAAATATAGCTGATTATAATACGATAGGACACAACAGGATATCGACCCCCTGCTGAATATTCTTCACAACAAATTGACTGTACGTTGTTGTTGTTTGATGTCGCAACAACTTTCACCCCCCCCCCCCCCCTCAAGCTGTCTTCAGAATAACGAGGACACGATTCAGTAAATCACGTTGGCAGAATAAATGTTTCCTATGAGAATTTGCAATATTATGCGCGACTTCGGTGTTGTTTGTTATTGCGTTTAACACTCTGGACAAGATTATAGGATTGTTCTATCGTGTTCAACTGTTCTCTTGCATGCGTGGCATGCGCGTTCCTTGTTCGCGTACATATCTACTGCAACGCGTGGTATGCGCGTTCCTTGTTCGCGTACATATCTACTGCAACGCGTGGTATGCGCGTTCCTTGTTCGCGTACATATCTACTGCGACACGTGGTATGCGCGTTCCTTGTTCGCGTACATATCTACTGCAACGCGTGGTATGCGCGTTCCTTGTTCGCGTACATATCTACTGCAACGCGTGGTATGCGCGTTCCTTGTTCGCGTACATATCTACTGCAACGCGTGGTATGCGCGTTCCTTGTTCGCGTACATATCTACTGCAACGCGTGGTATGCGCGTTCCTTGTTCGCGTACATATCTACTGCAACGCCTGGTATGCGCGTTCCTTGTTCGCGTACATATCTACTGCAACGCGTGGTATGCGCGTTCCTTGTTCGCGTACATATCTACTGCGACGCGTGGTATGCGCGTTCCTTGTTCGCGTACATATCTACTGCGACGCGTGGTATGCGCGTTCCTTGTTCGCGTACATATCTACTGCAACGCGTGGTATGCGCGTTCCTTGTTCGCGTACATATCTACTGCAACGCGTGGTATGCGCGTTCCTTGTTCGCGTACATATCTACTGCAACGCGTGGTATGCGCGTTCCTTGTTCGCGTACATAGCTACTGCAACGCGTGGTATGCGCGTTCCTTGTTCGCGTACATATCTACTGCGACGCGTGGTATGCGCGTTCCTTGTTCGCGTACATATCTACTGCGACGCGTGGTATGCGCGTTCCTTGTTCGCGTACATATCTACTGCGACGCGTGGTATGCGCGTTCCTTGTTCGCGTACATATCTACTGCAACGCGTGGTATGCGCGTTCCTTGTTCGCGTACATATCTACTGCGACGCGTGGTATGCGCGTTCCTTGTTCGCGTACATATCTACTGCGACGCGTGGTATGCGCGTTCCTTGTTCGCGTACATATCTACTGCAACGCGTGGTATGCGCGTTCCTTGTTCGCGTACATATCTACTGCAACGCGTGGCATGCGGCGACGCTTACCCCTTTAACCCTTATGTCTTCTGGAATTGTCTTGAGAAATGTTAATTTGCAGAGCAGGAAAAGAATATTTTTGAAAATTTCCCGCCGTAATGACTGGCTCCAATAACAGAGCCAGTCATTACAGTGGTAAATTTTCAAAAAGAGTGTTCTCTTGGTCTGCAAATGAGGAATTTTCTATGATAAAATTTAAATTTTCTTGAACAAATTCGAGGTTTTCAGGGTTAATCGCGTGAACATTAAAGGAAGAATAATCTCATCTTAAACATTTAATTGCTAAATCTTATCAGAAAAATTTAAACTATTTACTACCACTGGAACGACTGGGTCGGTTATTCCAGTGGTAAATTGTCAAAAATAGTCTTCTCATGGCCTGCAAATAGACATTCCTCAAGAGCATTTTCGAGGCCTATTTTGGCCGAGGTAGGGTTAAACATTGTATTTCTCTCATAGATTCTTATATATATATATATGTACATATAGATTCCATATACGTACAGGCTTGCGTGCCACAAATGAAATGTATCTGGGCCTTTCCGTCTGATATGCTGGGTATTCAGACGCACGCCTAAGTCACGTCTCACTATGTGTCATGGAGCATTGTGGGCCTTTCCGCCTGATATGCTGGGTATTCAGACGTATGCCTAAGTCACGTCTCACTATGTGTCATGGAGCATTGTGGGCCTTTCCGTCTGATATGCTGGGTATTCAGACGCACGCCTAAGTCACGTCTCACTATGTGTCATGGAGCATTGTGGGCCTTTCCGTCTGATATGCTGGGTATTCAGACGCACGCCTAAGTCACGTCTCACTATGTGTCATGGAGCATTGTGGGCCTTTCCGTCTGATATGCTGGGTATTCAGACGCACGCCTCTGTCACGTCTCACTATGTGTCATGGAGCATTGTGGGCATTTCCGTCTGATATGCTGGGTATTCAGACGCACGCCTAAGTCACGTCTCACTATGTGTCATGGAGCATTGTGGGCCTTTCCGTCTGATATGCTGGGTATTCAGACGCACGCCTAAGTCACGTCTCACTATGTGTCATGGAGCATTGTGGGCCTTTCCGTCTGATATGCTGGGTATTCAGACGCACGCCTAAGTCACGTCTCACTATGTGTCATGGAGCATTGTGGGCCTTTCCGTCTGATATGCTGGGTATTCAGACGCACGCCTAAGTCACGTCTCACTATGTGTCATGGAGCATTGTGGGCCTTTCCGTCTGATATGCTGGGTATTCAGACGCACGCCTAAGTCACGTCTCACTATGTGTCATGGAGCATTGTGGGCCTTTTCGTCTGATATGCTGGGTATTCAGACGCACGCCTAAGTCTGGTCTCTCTATGTGTCACGGAGCATTGTGGGCCTTTCCGTCTGATATGCTGGGTATTCAGACGTACGCCTAAGTCACGTCTCACTATGTGTCATGGAGCACTGGACTCGTGACATCCACCAATATGTTTCTTCAATTAGGCGATTTCATCTACCATAACTATGTGTGAGATGACTTCCATAGCAAAAAGCTGTTGCACTTCATTTCTCGATGTTAATATCGGACATGTGTACCCGAAAAAACCCTGAACATTATCAAACCCTCCGCCAAGAATGTGTATTCACAAGCATATAGAGAGGTTTCATATAATATGTAACTATTTGTATGTACAATAAAATGACATTCGTGCAAATAAGTATAGCAGTTGGAAGGTGAAGACGTCGATGATTATGATGATAGTGATTATGATGATGATGATGATGATGATGGTGGTGGCGGCGGCGGTGGCGGCGGCGGCGGCGGCGGTGGCGGTGGCGGTGGCGGTGGCGGTGGCGGTGGCGGTGGTGGTGATGATGATGTCGAGGAGGAGGAGGAGGGGGTGGGAGAGGAGGAGGAGTGGAGGAGTAGGGGAGGATGAGGTGGAGGAGGAGGAGAGTCGCACTGAAGGTGATGAACCATGATCTGATATAGTGACTGTGACAAATAGAGAGAGGCTATGGTTAAATACGTTTAGCTGATGTACTTTCTGCTGTGCAGTGGACACCGACACAAACAGTCTGAGTGTGCATGTATAACTCTCCATGGTGCAGATGGGATGCTATGTGTTTTCATTTTCCAGTTCTCCATAACGTAATTTTACACCTACATTCAATGATGAACATTCTATTATCAGTCATAGTAACAAACTTCCGTTAACCCTTTAATGACTGTTTGATAATAAAAAAAAGGAAAACTATTTTTGAAAATTTACCACTGGAATGACTGGCTCAGTTATCCAGGCAGTCATTCCTGTGGTAAATTTTCAAAAATAGTTTTCTCTTGGCTTGCTAATGGACATTCGCCGAGACCACTACAGAGGCCGGTTTTGGACGGCTTCGTCATGAAAGGGTTAATTAAATACGCATTGACCCTTTAGATTTGTCACTTTCCAGGCTAATAACATCAAAATATTCCTTTGTAAGTATTTTGTCACTTTCCAGGCTAATAACATCAAAATATTCCTTTGTAAGTATTTTGTCACTTTTCAGGCTAATAACATCAAAATATTCCTTTGTAAGTATTTTGTCACTTTCCAGGCTAATAACATCAAAATATTCCTTTGTAAGTATTTTGTCACTTTCCAGGCTAATAACATCAAAATATTCCTTTGTAAGTATTTTGTCACTTTTCAGGCTAATAACATCAAAATATTCCTTTGTAAGTATTTTGTCACTTTCCAGGCTAATAACATCAAAATATTCCTTTGTAAGTATTTTGTCACTTTTCAGGCTAATAACATCAAAATATTCCTTTGTAAGTATTTTGTCACTTTCCAGGCTAATAACATCAAAATATTCCTTTGTAAGTATTTTGTCACTTTCCAGGCTAATAACATCAAAATATTCCTTTGTAAGTATTTTGTCACTTTCCAGGCTAATAACATCAAATATTCCTTTGTAAGTATTTTGTCGGTCACAACAATGCACAGTTGTAAGATTTTAAGCAACAGCCCACACGTGTGCCCTTGTGCCGTCTGGTGCCATACTTACTCTATTGACCTTTTCCTGGTTATCATCCGTCATATGACGTCATAATCAACTACGTGGCGTGTGGACTGGCGTCATAATCAATGACGTCACCATGACGTCGTGAACGACGTAGATAAGTTCGTCAAGAACGGATATTTGGTGACGGACTAAGTGTTGATATACGAATTGTATGTTTTTACTATTAAATTTAATAAACATGCTGCTGAATATTTTGAAACTGATTTGACTGGACGCTGTTGCTGCAATAGGCAGCAACAGTACCCAGTCAAATTAGTTTCAAAATATTCAACAGATTACCTGCTCAGTTTTTTGGAAATTGATCGCTAGGGAGTTCAGGGATCGATCGATCCCAACACGGGCGAAGCGAGGTTTGAGCTTAGCTAGACATGGGCGGGGCATAGTTAAAACTGGAAAGGTTCATTGTGACCTTTTGACGTCTGCGACATAATTATTGAATTGATCTGAGCAAAAAATCATTTGGGATATTACAGAGGACACAAGATGATACATTTTCAGTGGCGATTTATTTAGCTAATTTTGCCAAGAGATTCTATCAGTTGTCCTAGTAATTAACAGCATTCCATGAAATAAATGACCAGTCGCTATTTAGATTTGTCAGAATGTGTGTATCATCCACCTTTACAGCAATAATTCTTTTAAGTGGTTTATCAGTCCTATTAATGTACAGTTGTCAAATTTTAAGCACCGACCAATATTTTTGACATTTTGCTCTCTGCTGACATAATTACTCAACTGATTTAAATAAAACATATATGAATTGGTAGGAGAGACTTACAAATAGAGTGGTAATATATTAATAGCTATATAAGGACAGTTTGCCAAAATTCTTTGTTTCCGAATCGCCTAAAAATTACAGATTTTGACGAATAAAATGAGGTTTTGTTTGATGCTTAAAAAATAAGGAACGGACGTGGCTTTTTTTTCTTTCTCATATGTTCACATCATTTATTTAAAAGCTAATACTTTGGAAAATAATGTTGCTGATGGATTTTGCTGGGTTCATCGGGGGTGGGGGTGGGGGGTGCTCTCCCACCCCACCGCGCCCCACAACCACCCACCCCACCCACTCGCCTCGACTACGTATAGTTTATTGAAGATAGTGGCATGCTTTGGCTATCACAGTGTAGTCATCATTTGCAATCTATGTGAACATATAAAATGCCTGTTATGTCCCCTGAATAATTTTACATTTTAATCCAGCAAATATCGATAGCGACGAAACAACAGTTGCACTTGACAGATGCATTGAATTGTAAGCTTATACTCATCTTGGATTTCCCTGAATGATTATAGTGTGAATGTCCAGACAGATAGACCTGTAGTTAAAGGATCTGAGTGCATCGTCCATACAGACTGGGAACGACAAATTACGTATATGGTGTGACACTAGCGGCTTTGCCCTTTCATTCCAAAACTGGCTAAACCGGCCTCTGCATTGTCCGTGACGAATGTCCGTTTGTAGGCTAAGAGAAGAGTATTTTTTATAATTTACCACTGAAATGACTGAGTAGATAAACGAGCCAGTCATTCCAGCGGTGAATTATCAAAAATACTCACTTCTTGACCTGCAAATGTACATACAATATAACAAAATATTTAAATATTTTCACCAAGACTAGCCATTATAGTGGTAAGCTGATATCTTCCGATTTTCCTTCATGGAAGTTATTTTGACTTCCAAAACAAGTCTTAGTTTCGTTCATGGGCTCTATCAGTTAATACGTTATCATTTGGGATACGAGTCTCGTAATTCCAAGACAAATATATGGCAGAGGTGTTGAATAAACAAAAACAAATCTCACAGCCATATTATTTTTGATATATTCAACATAATATTCCTTAAATCGACGGGGATTTGTCATTCCTGGCTTGTAAAGGTTGCCGGGTTCAATGATTCATTTGAACAGAACATCAAACACGCATTAATGAATAAGAAATAATTTTCGCAATTCATCAGCAACAATTAAATGGATTTTCCCCATGTTCAACAGAAAAGTATAAGTGTGACAATAATAATGAGGGACCGAGTAAAAACTGTTGGCATGGAATGGTTAAATTTATTATATTGTACATACTATTGGTGATGTAAGGAAGTTGAACATGACAGGAGGTAACTGTTTTGTGGGAGATTTGTAGTTGATTAGAGCCTATTCACGGACATGAAGTCGCCCGAAAGCCGCGGGCCATTTGTCTCCAAATATGCAATATCCGTCTCGCATCATCTCAGAGACTATACACGTATTTGATTTTTAGTTCATTCGGGACGCATCTTGTGCGTTTTGATTTCGTTTTATTCCCGATTTCCCATTCTTTATTCTCCCTTTCCGCGAGCGAAAATATGATTTGCGCAAAAAACGTATCGAGAGTGGCCCTCTTTCTGTGTTGAAGGATGATTCTTCTTTGTCTAGCATCAGGCCAAGTCTTCGACTCTTGGAGACGGCCGTTGCCTAAACACACGCTGTTGCCCCCGATGCCTCCGAGGGCGCAATAAGGTTAGGCCGCTTGCCACAAAATATCAATAAACGCGCCAATGAAATAAGCTTGGTGTCGCTGTATTTCGCTAAATTGCCTCTCCAAATTCGATTCCCGAGCACCCGTACACTTATTTACATGCAATCTTACGCTGAGTTTTGAACGTGGCACGAGTGTCATGTGAGTCAGCTAGGAGGACAAGGCCACGGCTAGAGGGGGCAAAGAAAGATGATCTCGCTGTCACACCCCGGGCAAACTGTTGTCAATAAATGATGCCAGTTGTGCTGGCCACAATTCATTCTTTACCCGGCAAACCGCAAATCGTCCGATTCCGACCGCCACCCATATTGTAAAAGTCTAATACCCCTTCAAATCTGGCTCATCGGCCAAATGTATAAATCATACTACCACAAAATAACGATTTGCAAGGGATGTTATTTTTCATTATTTTCTATGAATCTAGTGAATAGAACGCGCAGCGAGCTTAACCCGTCTGATTACATACTGTGGAAATGATATGCATTACGCGTTGGTTTAGCTAAAAGACGAACAGTTATCTTGAACACAAACTGACTGAAAGTCGATGCTAAGGGAGAAAGCAACGACTTTTGAAAACATTCAAGGACGTGTGTATCCAGTCCCCTAAAACACGACCTATCAAGCCTCCGCATAACTAAACCTGATACGCGTCACAACGCAAGGTCTCATAAACTTTGCACTTAGGGTCTATCGTATGCTATTTGTTGGTAAATAGAAAGTGAAAGGAAATCTCACGGAGTAATTTTTTATAATTTCCTTGTCAAACAAACGGTTGTTCATCCACTCCTCGGTTCCATTAGTCAGTGTCTTAA